>CM007329.1:364397-389606 GCA_000333855.2 Endotrypanum monterogeii
GGTATGTACGTCGAAAAAAAAAAAAATTGAGCTTCGGTCTTTTTTCTGTGAGAAGAAGTGTTTTAGGGAGGGGAGGATGTAGAACAGTGGACAGACAACTCTGAGCGTGCGTATATGGTTTGTTTGTGTGTGTGCGTGGAGAAAGGAGGGGTGAGTAACGGGGTAGTGATGGAGCAGAAATAAATGGCGACAGACAGATGCCGTGCACAACGTGCCGTAGCAGGATCAACGTAACAGAAAGAAGGTACAGGTACGCAGGCAAAGAAAGTGAAAAAAAAAAGGAGGAGGAGTGTGGAGTGTGGAAGAATGACGAGAGGGAGGTACGCGTCACAGGCTAGTACCCTTAATCAAGGTGCGCCAGCCGCTGAGCTCTTTTCTTTTTCTGCGGCTGCATCTGTCTTTATATGAGGGATACAGTGCGAGGGCGCGCGTATTACGGCGAAGGTGTTAGCAGCAGCACGGAGGGAAGGGAGGGAGGAGGGGGAGGCATTGAGCGAAACTAGAAGGAGTCGAACAAAATGTAATTCACCTCAGCAGCCTGAAGACATGGACTCGAGACAGAATAAGAGGAAGTGAAGGGCAGCGAGGGAAAGACACGCACATCCACAAAACGGTGCTACTTCTCTCTGCGTCACCTACTCCTACACGATACTTTTTTTTTTGATGTTCAATAATTGGCTTCCATGGCTTCACAGACGACAGAGAAAAAAGCTTACACAACCCTCCCGCCCTCACCTCAACCTTGCCCTGCCCCGTCTTCAACTGCATGCTCTGTCCTGCCAGCCAAAGCAATGCAAATGGAAGATATAACCCTGACAAGTAATACTAACCCCTCTCACTGTTTTCCCAGGAAAAAAAAATGACAGGAGACCATCGCGCTCATTGTGACATGCGCTTTGCTTCTGTGTGCGTGTGTGCATATATCTCCATCTGTGTATAGGTATATATATATATATATATATATATGTTTACGTGGAAGTAGTTGGGTGTGGATGGGATAGAGCGTGTAGACAGAGGTGGGGAAAAAGAAGAGAAAGGGGGGAGAGATCCAGTTAAACCAACCACGAATCGAGCAAATAAAAAAATAATAATAATCTTTTTTTTTTTAGATTATTCTCATCCACACATACACACACGCACAGAGATAAATATATATGTATGCACATATATTTATACTGAAGCGCAGAAACCACGAAACCCCAGTTCGGAAGAAAAAAAAATCGAAAACAGAGAATACACAAGTGGAGGCAAAGAAAGTGATGTACAGGGTGTACCTCCCCAAAAGGGAAGGAGGGTGGGAGAAGAAAAAAAACAATTTTCTTAAAAGGAGACACAGATACACGAAAAAAAAAAAACGACGCGCAAAACGCATACCGGCAGCCAACGAGAACATATAAAACGGAGAGGTGAACGGCATGGGACGGGGGGCACATATAAATGCACGCACAGACCCAGACAGATACACGCAAACACAACTCACCACCACCACCAGATCCGAAACAAAAAGAAAAAATACTTTCCTCTTGTTTTCGCTTCCAATTGGGCCCACGTCTCCCCCCCCCCTCTCCCCTCCTGCCCCCTTTCCCTCTTTTTTTTTTTCTGGAGGGGGGATTTATTTTCGTTTTGCTTAGCTGAATCCCAAAAGACAACGACAGAACGTGTAGTCCGAAAAAAAAATTGGTGAGAGTCCTCTCTCTCTCTATCAAGGGGTGAAAATAAATATAATATTAAAATAAATCAACAATAGAAAAGAAGGGGGATAGCATAGCAACAAACGCAGAGATGGGTAAAGGAGGGGAGGGGGGGGATTGAAGGCTGCAAGACTATTCTCCCGCTCTGCTGCTGCTCACTTCACGCCTCGCGACTGACCACCACCATAATCAATAACATACTGGCACACTCCTCTCTTCAGTGTTTTTTTTTTTTGTGTGTGTGTATGTGTATCTACCTCATCTCGCCTCTATACAGGACGTGTGGGGATGGCTGTGCCCAGTAGAGCCGGTTCCATTCGAGACGTTGCAGGTGAGAGTGACACCCCAGCCGCTGCAGCAGCCGGGCTTTGCGTAGCAAACACATTCTGATAATAAGACTCCATCATGTCGCGCCATCGGGCGAACATTTCGTAGGAGACCCATGGATCCACCGCACCTCCTGGCGGCAGCGGTGATGGCAGCGGCAAAGCCGTCGAAGCCGAACTAGATGCATTAAGCGGCGCGCCACTCACTGGAGGAGCGGCTACCGAGGATGGAACGGTGGCGTGTGGATGCGGACCCTTCGGAATGAAGGCAGGTGCTGCTGCGTTCATCTGAGTATTCTTTGGCGGCGACGTCAGCATGGGCGAGGTTGCGTTGGTGGAGGGCAGAAAAGGTTTTGCGTGATAATTAAACGTCGTCTTGGTGGGCGTCGAGTCAACCGTAGCGGTGGGGGCGATGGCGGTCGCGGTGGCGTTGCTCACACCACCTACGCAGACGCCGCCAGGCACGAAAGGCTTTGCATTGAAGCTGAGGACTGTGATGTGCGACTTGATGGGTGTCATTTCACCGGCCGCATGGCTCCCCTCGTGCGTGGGGGCGGTGGATCTGCGGACTGGGGGAGACCCCCCAGCGCTCTCGCCCTTTCTCTGGGCTGCTCTGTCTTGGTCCAGAAGTGGGGTGCTGCTGCACGGATCTCTTTCACTGTCACTGCGCACCGCCGCTGACACACCCGTTGTTGTACCCGCTGTGACGCCTGCAGTACAGTCGTCAATATCCACAGCGTCACCAGTCGTGAGGCTCAGGGAGGTCAGTTGTGGGGTCACCAAGCCTGTCGTTGGCGGTGTCGACGCGGCCTGGGGTACCAGTGGTGGCAACGAGGGGTCATCGCTTACCCCACCTGCTTTCACCGCCTGTTGCTGCTGCTCCATGTGTCTCTTGAAGTCATGTTGGACGTGGCGTAGCACCGCCCTCTCTGCTTGCGAGACCTCCACCGGTGCTGCACCCGTGGACTTCGCGTCCGGCTCCACTCGTGAGTCGATGGTACCCATGCTAGGGAAGTTCTTGTTGACGGGCTGAGTGAGCTGAGCCCGGATTATGCGGAACAACTCCTGGAGCTCACGATCCTCTGTCTCTGCGCCGGTGTCTGTAGGAGCTGGTGGGGGAATGATAGGGAAAGCACCAGGAAACGGTGACGCCACGAGGCGCGCGGCGACGCTGCTGCTGCATTGATTGATGCCGCCATAATGCCCATAGGGGTCGCAGTACGCCCCGGTGGTCGATGAACACAAGGCCTGCGGCCAGTCCAGCGGAGGGGCAACTGGCTGATGTTGAGAAAAGACGGTAAGGTGAGCATACGGGTTTGAGTAGCCGTAGTTCGTCACCGGCGGGGTGAAAGAAGCGGCACCAGCACCACCAGCACCCGCGACCGCCGCCCCGTCGTGGACCCCAGAAGCCATCGCCGCCGTTTCCCTCCAAGGGAGAGCAAACGCCATCCTCTTCTCTTGAGAGTTTAGCATACCTGACTGTTGCTGCTGAGGTGAAGAATAATGAGGAAACAACACACCGTCGCCCGTGACAAGCTGCGGCGGAGCTGATGTCGCCGCTGGCGTGGCGGTTGCTGCTGGTGCTGCTGCCGCCCCACCATCCTTCTGCCTCTTACGTTGTTGCTCCTGCGTCTTCATGTGCTTCAGTCGGTTCAGCAGCACCATGATGACTTGTTGGACGTACTCTCGCCGACGAGCGGCAACGCGGTAGGACTCAACGTCCACTTCAGCCGCTGCAGATGCATCGCCATCACAAGAAACGTCGGCGGGGCGGTGGAAGACGCGAACGTGCTGGAAGAGCTCACGCAGCAGCTCCAGGGATGCGGGCGTGATACTGTTGTCCTCGCATAGACCCATCAACTCATCAAAAAAATCTAGCTCAGTCGGCGTCTGTGTAGACGCTGGCAACGACTCTGCAGTCGGGGCGGTCGCCGGCTCAGTAGGTGATCTCGACTGGCTCGCGTCATCTGCTGTTGCTGCAGCTCCTATCGATGGGCTCGATGCCGCTGGGCGGCTCCCCAAGCAGTAGCGAAGCAGCAATCGGCTAACCGCGTCGAGGGCGCTGTCATTGTACTCATCTGCCTGTGAATGCATACCTGCGGGGCTGCCGGAGCTGCCGCTGATCGCTGCATCAGCACCTCCTTCCCCGGGGAGGGGAGTGTTGTGGTGAGCTGCAGTGCCGCCGGCAGTGGTGCGGTTGCGCCGCGCGCGGAGCTCCTCTAGCGACGCCCTCCCCTTGACAGTTGTCACATGTGTTGGTGTCGCTGTAGCAGACGTTGGAGCACCAGTATCCTGAGTGCGCTTCACGGATGCATTATTCGTTGTCTTGGTGCGCTTTCGGACCACGGCCTGATGCACTGGCACCGCTGCAGGAGATGGCGTTGCACCCGTGTCGGCCTCCTTTGCGCAAGCTGTCTGTGCCTGCACTCCTTCCCCCCCCCTCTCCTTCATGATGGCTACCCTGTCCTCCGCCTCGGACAGTGGCACACCGGCCGGTTGTACTTTCGGTGTTGTGTGTGGAGGAACAGACCCCTTATCTGCACGACCCTGGTGGATAGTCGGTGAGGACGACTTCTTCTCTGTCGCCGTCGTCAATACGGCGGCCGGAGGGTCCGCAGCCTTCGGTCGTTTGACGACCTTTGTGGCCTTCACCGGCGGCTGCGCGGTCGGAGGCAGGAGTCCTTCACGGTGCTGTCTCATGAGCTCTGCAAAGCTCATTTTGGGGGTGGCAGTTGTGGTGGCCGTCTCCGTTGCGGAGGGCGTGGCAGTATGGATCTCTGCTTCAGCAGCCACTGCCTCTGCAAGTGGCGCCGCTGGGACCTTCGATGCTACACTCGCCAAGGTTGCCACTGCCGCCTCGGGAATGCGCTTACCATCTCGAATGGCCTCCGCGATGGCCGACTCTGCCTGCCGCTCCAGCGCACGACGTAGCCAAATATTCATTGGGCGGGCCGGCAGAGTATTTGAAATAAGACCGGTCTTGGTAACATCTGCTGCCGCTGATATGGATGCTGCTGACGCGTCGTCTGCATGAACTGTTGCGGACGACTGATCGCCATCTTTGCGCGGCTGCTCCTGCTCCTTGACCTTGTCTGCCAGGGACTCAAAAGCGACAGGGGCAGAGGCGGAAGTGGTGGCACTATCCTTGCCGTCAGCATGACTGCCGGTGCTGCTGCTGCCATCATTCCGCCAATTCATCAGTCGACCCCTCCACCCCCCCCTGAGACCACAATCACTGTGCGCATTGGTGCCAGCAACCGCCGTGGCATCTGATGGCATCGACCCTTCCACCTCCTTTCCCTTCTTCTCCACGGTGGACGTATTTGCTTCGCTTGACGACATCGCTTTTTTTCTCTTTTTTTTTTTAATCTCCGAGTAGCCTTGGTTGTCACCCACCCACACACACACACAGACAGACAGACGTGGACACGGGTGATCAGAAGAGGCGGGAGAGGCGGCAGTGGTGAGGTCAGAAAAAGCCACACGGTAAAACACTAAAAATAAAAAATAAAAAAATTGGAGTGGAGGCAGCAAGTTAGTAGCGCTGGTGGTGACCAAAGGGATACGCGACCCTCTTGCACCAATGCTACTACAGCACACCTTATTTCTTCTTGTTCTTCTCCCCCTTCTCTTCCCCCTCTTCAGAACGTAGGCAGTCAGAAGAGGGAAGACGGTGCCACGAAATGCTGACGAGCACGTCGAATACACGGAGATGGCCGCAAGAAGGCAAGCCTACGCAGAAAGAGAGAGACACACACGAGGCCGTCACGCACCTAGAGCCCGAGGGTAAGGGGGGGGGAGAGAGGAACACAAGGGATAGAGGGGAAGAAGAGGACAAGAAAAAAAAAGGTGAAGCAGTGCAGTACAGCAGAGGCACACCTGAGAAGATCAAACACCAAAGATGTTCCGTTGATTATTCGGATCAGGCAGTGATACGTCTCACCCCTGTCGTGTATGTGTGCGTGTGGCTATGTCAAAGTGCGTGCGTGCACTACACCAAGAAAAAATTTTCTTTTTTAAAACAAAAAGAGGAGTAGGGAGGAAGAGAGGGGGGGAGGGGGGCAGCCTTGAGAGGTACAGTAAGTCACACGGCGAGGACAAAAGGAAAGGCAGCTGTCAGAGCGGGGGGGAGGGGGAGTCTGAAAGATACAAAATGCGCTACCTACACCTACAACAAAGGCAAGGTGTAGCGAGACAAAGGGGATGAGGGAGGGACGACAACGATGCAGCAACTCGGAGAATGAGTGAAGGAGAACACTCACTCGCTATGAAAACGAGTCACGACGGTATGCCGGCGCCCCTCGTTCAGAGACACAGACGGAGGAGGGTGTACTCGGTGAAGAATAACGGCGCGTGGAATGAATGTGCTGGCGGTAGGGTGATCTAAAAAAAAAAAAAAATCTCAGTACCTGAATTACGTGGAAGGAAACGCGAGACTTGAGACGTGTGAGGGCGCGTAAACACGGGTACACCAAGAGAAAAAGAGAAATAAGGGCAGAGAGATGCGCGGAGAAAGAGGAGTGTGAGGAATTGGTTTGTGTGTGTGTGTGTGTGTGTGTGTGTGTGTGTTCGCCGATACATATCGATGGAGAGAAAGAGAGGGGAAGGGAGAGAGGGAGGGAGGAGTCGAACACATAACAAATCACAGGTAGCAGCAGCATAAGTGTGTGAAGATGACAACCCTAGTGCTTGAAGGCAAGTAAAGCAGAAGAAAATTTGTTGAGCAAACCACCACACACTTCGATGTGGTATAACATCGGGGGGAGGGAGAGGGAAAAAATCACTAGTGGCCATCACCACGAACGTTGCAAATCACCTGCACGGTAACTTTCTATTTGTCAATATCCATGGTATATACACACATACAGAGACACGAAACAAAAAAAAAAAAAACACAGACGTACGAAATGCCTAGTATATTTGATTTCCATAAGACCAACGGAAATATTATGTGAATTCCCCAGAGAGAGGACAAGTTCGTGCGGGTGTTTGTTTTTTTTTTCTTTTCGAATGTCCCAATCGAACAGTACAACGATTTGCGTGCCCAGAGGCGGCAAGAACATATATAAATAAAAATAATAATAATCACACACCCCTGCGCTGCTCTTTTGAGGGAGAGTAGGTGCGCGGGAGGAAGAACAGAAGGAGTACAGGAAAGAAGTGACGTCTGCTCTTGCTTCTTTTTTTTTTTTTCAATCACAACGGCACCTCACCATACTAGTACGTACACAGTCAGGGGAGAAACATCACACACAAACGCACAAACGCACGCAGACCTTTGAAGGGGTATGAACGCCAACACCCTCCTCCCCTTCCCCTAAACCTTTGAAGACCCTCGCACGCCTTCCAGCACACCATCTACGAGAAGACCAACTGGCCTCTCCCGCTGCGCACCTTCACATAGCGCATCCACATCGCTATTTGTGCAGACAGTGCTGTCATCGCCTTCCTCCCCACCTGCTGACACGCAGGGGGCAGCGGTGTCGAGTGACAGCTTACCACCATCACGACTACTATCCCTCTCTTGCTGCTGCTGCTGTTGCACACTGGATAACGTCAAGATGTTTGGGGCGGTGTGGAGAGGGATTTTTCGGTGCTGCCAAAACCGCAGGGCGTCCAGCAGAGTGCCCAGCTTTGTCACCTTAGTCCACTGCTCACGCAAGCTGTGCATCCCCCACCGTACGAGACGTGCGCGAAGGGAGGCGAACGTCTCCACCCCCCGTGTCAGAGACCACGCAGGGAGATAAAACTCGCGCTGCCTTAGCTGACTGGGCAACATCCACGCGTAGACGCCGAGTAACGGCCGCAGTGGGTCAGGACTGTGGCGAAGAAAAGTAACGTACAGTGAAACACGCTGCACCTCGAGCCGCTCAACGAATAAGAGCGGGGAAGCCTTGACGCTGCTCGCCCCACGGCACGACGATGTGGCGCGGTGGAGACCACTGCCAGCGCCACCGTCATCCTCACCACCAACACGTGAGCTCCCCAGATCAGCAATAGCGTGATTTCCTTTGATATCAGCAGCGCTGGACCCCCCTCCAAGGCCATCACCAGGCCTACCGCGCCTCGCCGCGCCCCGATCGTGGTGCACGACAGCCGAGTGGGCACCGACAATCAGCTGCTGATGTTGCATCTCGAGGCCTGCACTCGTGGTAACTACAGGCAACAGTGATGATTTTCCACTACGAGACGGCTCTTGCTTTTCGCCTCGGGTGGGCGGGGCGACGAGCGAGCCGGCCACCACCATCACCCCCACCGCCCTCCGTCGCTCCAGGCGGGTGCGCACTTCCTGCACAAGCTGCTGAAGAAAGGCGGCCTGTGAAAGGAAGCCAGCAGCGTTGTCGCTTCTCTGTTGCGGCAGTGACGGTGTCAAAGGTGCAGCAGCAGAGACCCGCAACGGGGTCGAAGGATGCTGAGGAGTCGCCTGAGTCCCTGTCGGCCATCTAATCATCGCATCGCTTCCTTCCTTCGTGTAGTTGTTGTGTACCTCGCTGCTGTCAGTGCGTGTCCTGCAAACATTCTTTGTTGTCGTCGTGCTGCTCGCGTCCCTGTCACTGCATGTGCCTCGACCACTACCTCGCTCCAGCGATCCTCCCTGTCCCCCAAAGCGCCGCGAACGTGTCTCGTCACCGCAGATATCTTCTCCTGGGGACCGATGTCCAGACGCCACTCGATCCTCAGCGTTCCGTTTTTCGGAGAATTGCGCCTCTACATCTGTGTCGTCATTCACCAGAACTACACTGTCCCTTCTTCGCCACCGCTGCTCCGAGGTAGCACGCGCAAGGCGGTGTCCAATAGAGCCTTTGTTCGGCATCCCAACCATCACAGTATCGTGTGGATCCTCTCCCCCACGAGAAGACCACGTCGAACGCTGGTGTTGCTGTTGGTAATTCTGCAAGAGCGCGGGGACGGTCAGCACGAGGGGCGGCGTCGTGGTGGCCTGTGAGGGACCTCTTCGCTTTCGAAGGCCGAGGAGCACACGCAGCCGACGCACCTCTTGGATCATGTCCGCCAACCAAAAGTCGGTGAGCTCCACGACAAGGGGCGTCAACACAAAGCGCAGCTCTGTGTAGCGTATAACGCCATCGGCATGTTTGATGAGGCTGTAGCTCATCTCCAAGTCATTCTTTTTCTCCATGGAGTGGAGAAACGCATCACTGCGCCCGAGAGCGGTGCTGAGCAGGCGATTGCCGACGGCAGTGATCGGCTCCAGGAGCGCTGCACAGCCCCCACGCCTGAGATGATCGCGCCTTGCCCCGGCGGAGGCGGAACCGTTGAGTGAGTCGGGGAGGGGTGGCTGCCGTCTCCTGGTACGGCTATCGGCGCGCTCGTCACTGTTTTGTCTCGGAGGTGAAGAAAAAGATGCCGGCAATGATGTGGGGGTGCGGGAGGGCAGCGTTTGAGGCGGCATCGGCACCGGACCCCCTTCACCGCCGTCAGCAGCGTCTGATCCCTGCACTGTGGCAATGGCACATGGCAGCCGAGGCCGCGCCCGGTACACGAACACGATCCTTCGCCTCTCATCAACCCACTGCATACGGTGTACGGCGAAGTAGAAGTTCTCGTTGTCCTCTGTGGCCAGGCGCTCCATCTCTACCCCCTCCAAGGTGATCGTAAAGAGGGCTACATTCCCCATGTTAGACGGGGACGTGCCAGCCACAGCGTCCCTGGCCGTGGTGCCTCGATGACGCGAAAAGCAGCTGCGTTGCGACACGTGTGCATCATCGCCAAGAGCAGTCGCGGCGTCACCGCCGCGATCAACACCCTCGGTGAGCGCTGTCCCCCTCCTTGCTTCGTCGTCGTGGGCAACCATACCATCACCAGCGGCATCCACCACGAACCGCGTCGAGAAATTTCTCTGGGCCACCATGTATGCGCTTCTCTCCTGGACCCACGTGAGCTGCACCATTGTCATACTGACCGACAGAGCTTGCGAGGTACTCCACGAGTCGATGGCCGCATAAATTGGAACAGGGAACTCTGTCACCAGGATTGTAACCCGAGTCTTCTCGGTGTTTGTGTACCCGCGCACGTGGAAGGGGAAGTCTACTACTGCCCTATCCCCCCTGCCATGTAGCCCCGATTGCAAATGCACCTGCGTTGGGTGCGGGTGCAGCTGGCGGGCCTGATCCAGTGCCTCAGCGGTGGCAGCGGCCTCGTTGCTAACGTGGCGCGTCACCTTGCACTCGCCAGCACTGAAATCCACGTCAAACCACCGGCCCTTGTAGCCCAGAATATGGACGCGAATCGCGCGTTCCTGAAGGACGTCCTCCCAGAGAAAAAAACGGTTCTGGCGAGGAGGAATGCGGTTCAGGCGGCGGCAACCCCGCTGTCGCACCATCACCGTGTGACACTCCGTACGGTTCTGCAAGAAGATTTTTGTCTCGTGAATGGGTAGAAGGAGGACCGCCAGCACGTTGTTGGCGCTCTGTACCGACAAGGCTACGCGGCCAGTGACAACAGCATCACATGCGTACGGGTCATACGGCTCTAGCTTTGTCGGGTGCGGCGCGGACGGCCGCTGAACCACAAAGTCGCCTCCGTAGCTGACAGCCGTCTGCTTCCCCAGCGCGCGTGGTGCCGCCCATAGGTTAAAGGTGGCTTCACCTGGCTGATCGATATCCATGTAAGGGGTGTGCTGCGACTCGTAGTAGAAGCTCACGCCGCAGTGTTTTCCCTCCTCCGCGCCGGTCATGGACGTCACGGTGGGAACAGTCCCCTCCAAGACTTCCTGTACCCGTAATCGGTTCCCGTCGACCGGGCCAATTGAACTCACGTGGTAGTCGCCGGGGTTCAACTGCACCGCTGCAATGGAGGTCAGGGTGCTCAGTGTATCATCAGCATCAGTAGCCCTGACAGGCATCGAGGCAGCATCGCTGCCGCTCTCTGTTGCAGTAGCGCTGACCTCCTGCATCAGCAACTGACGTCGCTGCTTCTCCGCCTGCGATATTGCCCTCTCCAGACCAGGAAAGTGAAAGTGAAGCTTCAAACGTTTGGAGGTGTTGTTGTAGAATACCCAACGCGGCGTGATTTGGATCACCATAGGCTGCCCCTCCTGTGCGTTGGGAAATAGAATCGAGTAGTTGCAGCTTCGTGAGATGCCGAGTCGTGACAGTGGAGAGACGAGCACGCCGCTGGAACCGACGTCGACGGTGACTGCACCGGACCAGCCGCCGTCCATCCCAATCGCGAAAAAACACTGAGTGAAGTCAGCGAGTTGGCAACCGATGAGGAACGGCTCCCCCTGGGACGGGATGATACCGTTTGTGCTACTCTGTCCGGGACAGAGACGGCGGCGCACCAAGCTATGGCTCATGAGCAGAGGATACTCGGTGAGGTTGTATACCCAGAGCGCCACCGACAAAACCACCGTTCGCGGCATCACACTCACCTGAACATAGAAGGCCCGCCCGTGGTTGTCTCGCAGTGGAAGCGAGCGCGGATGCCCATCCACTGCATCACGCAGATGCGGGATTACCGGAGTAAGGTCTGCCGTGAAAAAAGAGTCGCCGGTGCTCTGAGTGAACGACAAACCCAGGACGAGATTGCTGTCGTACGTGCATAAATGGAGTGGGAGAGCATGCAGATGAGGAAGGGCATCGTGGGCGCCAAGGAAGACAAGGCTACGGTAAAAGCGTTCTCGTTCGTGCCGCGTGTGGCCAGCTGGCGCCCGCCAAGATGACATCAGCTTGGCCTCGTCCGGGGTTTGAGGACCAGCAAGCGGGTCCTGCTGGAATACGGCCACCCGTGCAGAGAGGCCGAGGTGATTGACGAGGGTGAGACGGGGGTAGAGAGAAATGTGCTGCACCAAACCGTCAGCGGAATACGTCAGGATCACGAAAAGTAAAAGTAGGCGCTCATCATGTGCATCACAGAAGGTTCCGTAGCTACCATCACCACCACCACCACCACCACCACCACCACCACCACCGCTGATGTTGCTGGTGCTGCCGGTGGTGGCACGGTGGTGCGAGAAACCCGCTGTTGCATCCAACGGACGATCTGCAGCGCTGCTTGTCACCTCCACGCGTTTACACGAGAGAAAGCGACCACTCTCGAGCTTCCCCAGCACGATGCGCGTCTCATACCAGCGAAGGGGTGTCGCCGCGTCGTTCGCCGTCCCCAGCACACCGGCCGTACCCCTGCAACCGCCGTCAGTGGCGCGCAGCTTGGTAGGCGACGGCACACACCGAGTCGAGGGGCAGCAGACGCGCAGAAGCACCTCGTTTTGCGCAACCCCCTCACTCAGTGGGAGCCGCCAGCCCGGCGGCACTGTCTCGCGTGTCGTGGGGAGAAATACGCCATCCGAAACGCGATCGGCCGAAGTGGACAATCCGTGAGAAAACAGCAGCTCCAGTGTACAGCCGGTCTCGTTCAGAAGCGAGCTGCGTGCCTGCAAACGCACGACCAGCAGATCCCCACCGCCGCCCCCGATGGCCTGTCTTGAGGCGACTGCATTGGCTGGTCCTACGCGATGAGCGTGCAGCTTTCGGCGTGGCTGGCGCACTTCTGGCGTAACACCGGTGCTGTGGTAGCACCGCGACTGCTCCGTCACATGGGCAGATGAACGCTGGTTTCGTGTGGCCAGCGATGGCGGGATGTTTCCTCCGTGATGGAGATCGGGCCTCCAGTGACTTGAAGTAACCTTCGGGTGTGTCGGCAAAGAAGCAAAGCGAGACAACCCTCCACCCTCACCAGGTCTCAAGGTGCCGCGATGGCGGTGGTTATGTGCACCAGCCCCAATGCCGCTGCACGGCCGCTCCACTTGCACAGCAACATCCTTTGGAGTGCTGTCAGCCAGCGATGCGCCTTCTTCCGCCAGCGCATCCACGTACGTGAATGGCGCGCTCTGAGACAGCGGCGCTGGGGTGTCGTCCGCAGACGCGGTCATGAACTGACGATGAACCTTTTCTCTGTGCTGCGGCGGGTGTGAGAGCTTTGTTGATCCATTACCGTTATTCTTCTCCCCTCCCTCGCCCTCCTCCACCCCTTCACCGTTGGCCATCACAATTGGGTGGCGTGACGTGTCTGCCTCCTCCTCCGGGTCGACGCAGGTCAGAACGAGTGAAAAGGAGAGGGACTTGAAAGAACCCCTGCACGTATTGCCCTCGTCGTAGTTTCTGACCCCTGTCGCCGTGCCAGTCGAAAAAGGTGTTGCCACCGTAGGTACGTGGGGCAGGGAAGCTGAATCGTTGCCGAGGTTAGACGGAAATAGCGCCTGCGACGCCGGTGAGAACGCTGTTGTAGCCGCATTTTCTCGGGAGGTGGTGGTGTATACAGTCAAAGGCTGTGCCATGTCGTAGTGCAGGGATGTAAACGCAAACCAGTTAGTTGTTCGATCTGAGGAGTTGCCAGAAGGAAATACAGAAGCATCACGGGGCCTTCTCTGCTGTTGTTGCGGTGGTGGAAATACCCGTGTCGTCGGCCGAGATGAGCCAGCGATCGCTCGCGCCGCCAATGCTGTCTCACCCTTGGAATTCAGTGCCCAGGCGCCCTTCCCAGCATCCCACTCAACGCACTCGGTCGTAAAGAAGGTCAACATGAGGGAATGAGCACGACGGTACGAGATGAAGATGTCAGTCGCGGATGCTGGTGGCATCCGGTAAATCTCGTTACAACGCCAAATCGACCCAGTTGCGCTTGCGGATTCGGTTCGAAAAGAGGGCGGCGACGGCGGCGAACACGGCGGTACGGGTGGTGGGCTCGGCAATCCCACTGCCGCAGTCGGTGCACCAGGCGTTTCCGTCGGCAGCACCCTCGCTACTTCCTCGCGTTCGCAAATGCCCGCGAAGAGGGTGTGGCTGAAACTGTTCAGCAAGCGGTGTGTCGCCATGCTGGGTGATATGGTCGCCGCCCCCGCAGTGTTGAGTGACTTTTTGGGGCTGCATTGATAATACGGCGGCAGAGACGCAGTCAGTATGTCACCCCCGGTGGCGAGGCCATCCACAGGGATGCCAGTCTCTGGAGGGGTGGCGAAGGCGGTGGAACGCGATGCGGACGCAGTCGCGACGGCTGTTAGAGCAAAGTCAGTCAGCAATCGACGAGTCCTCAACAACACCGCATGCCTTCGGGGACGCAGCGAGCTCGTGTCTGAGAATGTCTCGACACTGGAACTGCTTCGCCGGATACTGTTGCCACTGCTCTCACGACTCTTGGCGCCGATGTCGCCCCCCGCATCAAGAGTTACAGAGTTTCCCCAGTGTACAGTGCCGCCTCCCCCATCGCTTCCTGAACCCCCCTCTTCGCCTCGGTCGCTGGTGACATCAGAGTGCCAAAGCACGTCGGCAAGAGATGCGGGTGGCGCTCTAGTGTTGACTCCTCCGACTGCCGCAGCCGCCATAGTGAGACGGCGCGTCAAGCTCGTTGCCAAGGCAGTGAGCTGGTGATTCACGTAAAGCAGCTTTGCAACGATGAGATGCGAGCATTGCCATTGAACCCCTTCGACCACTAGTGAGAGATGCCGGTTGCTGCTGTGGCGCGACACTGCCTGCGTGAGTGACCACGTTAGTGCTGCGCCGGGCCTTAGAAGCACGTCCCAGCGACCACGTCCGTAGACTCGAACGCTGGCCCTCTGGCACTGAAGGAGCGAAGTGGAGGCGAGGGCCGAAGTAGAGGTTCGACGCACCATCACATCCTGCACACACACCTGCAGCAATGGATGACGGTGGTCGCTTAAGATTACCTCGACGGAAGGTGTGAAAACCGCCATAGAAAACCCACGGGGGTGTCGCCGCAGAAGACGACGACCCGCGTGCTGCCGCCGCTGCCGCTGACGCCACTGAGCATCGTCAAGTGCCCCAAAATGTGTCTGTCCATGTTCCTCGCCTATCTGAGAACACACTTCCTCTGACATCTCTCTGCTCCCGAAAGGAGTCTGCTGCAGAGACGACTCCAGTACGCCGACCCCGGGCGTAGCAGAGCCATGTCGAGCGACTGGGTGCAATGATTGGCTACAATCCTCTGTGCCTGGTATAGCACTCAATTCATACTCTTGGCCAATGCTCTTCGCACTACCTCGGGCAGCCTCCGCTGTACCTTTGGCTACCACTGAGACACCGTCGGTGTGGTTGGCTTCAGCATAGCTGCACCGAGACACCGGCACCTTGACCTCGTTTTCCTCGCGTGTGCTTCCACCATAGACGTCACCGTTGGAACGCTCCTGTTTCCGTCCTTTGCCTTTGCTCGTGTCGCCGGCATCTCCTTCGTCATCGGACAACTCGCTGTCCTGCGGACCCTCTCCCCCGTGCAGATCAGTGCTGTTCATAGCAATCGATGAAGCTCTCCAGGTCAGGGTCGCCTCGACTATTTCCGAGAACTCCTTTTCTGCTTTGCTGTGGGTGAGGTGCTTCACCTGCGTCCGAAGCGCCTGCAGCTCTCCAGCGTATGTGGACATGATTAACAAGTCTGCGCGACCGAGGTCAACCTGCATCGCCGTCAGTGAAACAGAATGATGGCGCCCATTGTTGCTGCACACCTCCACATCCACAGGGGCAAGCACCGTCGTGCGCGCCGTTGTCATAGCGGAATCGTAAATGGGCTCCGACAGTACCGTGAGCCCGTTGCATCGCACATCGTCACAAAGTAGTCGTCCATTGCAGAAGCTCATCGACGACCTAACCGCCGCGCAGATGTGAAACTGACGGAGCTCGTGCAGCGGCTCGAGTATGATGGAGATGTGCGGCAGATGAAGGCGCAACGTGCAGTGCACGAGCGGCGGTGAGCGCACATCTGCTGGGTTCTTCAGGTTGTGGAGGGACGACTTGTCACCGTTTGCCTCCTCGTCCTTTTGCACCGCTTCAACCACCGCCGATGACTTGGAGGAGATGCTAGAGAAATGAGACATGGATCTTTTTATCGAGGCAGGCCGTGTACGACTGTGACCACCCCCTGCAGAGCTCTCCACTGCGGGCTCCGTGAAGCCCAGCCGCACCTGGGAGCATTCCAAGTAGCTTCCCTCGCCAACCGCCATGAAGGGCAGCAACACCGTCGCCACGTCAATATTTGCCGTAGTCTCCACAAGGGACGATCTCCACAAAACAAGGGGTAGTCGCACGCTACCACTGCCGACAAACCGAACGGTAAGTCCACCCTCTACCACCATCACGACACGCTGCAGCCCCGCTGGGCGCAGAAGCAGTGAGGAGTCGATCAATATACTGTGTCCGTTGAGGTGCACCGTCAACAAATTTGTGTCTTGACTTGAGAAGACAAGAACGAGGCCATCACGAGAGAGGGTGATGTCGTGCTCGAGGCCCCACAGGGCCCCGCGAACCTCGTGCACGCGCAAACCTTGACCAGGTGCCCATTGTAAGGGGGACAAAATAGGAGGTACACCCGCCGCTGCCTCTAGACTTTCCCCCGCTGGCACCGTACAAGTGGACAGGGTACGGGCGCTGCTAGGCGTATTCCCCGCAGACTCTAGAATGTTTTCTTTCTCCCCTTCCTCTCGCCCTCCCTCTCTCTCCTTCCCCTCACCATACCCCCTCCCCTTCCCACTCCCCCCCTCCCCCTCCTCCTCTTCCTCGCTCTCCAAGGCAGCTCGCAGTACAGCAATTGGATGCTCGACAAGACAGCTCAACCAGACACGCAAGGCACCTGCACTGAGGTCGACAGTTAACGCCTCTAGCCGACAACCTACCTCACGTTGCATCACAACTAACTGTCCCTGGTCACTATCGCCGTTTCGGCAATCGGCATCGGAGAAAATCGAGGCCGTTGTGGGACATGTTGCCAGCGGCTTCACACCGGCCGAGTAGCGTCCCCCAATGTGGTCGGTCGGCCTTGAGACCTGCGGTGGTGGCATTGGTGGTGCGGATGATGCGACACGTGCGCCTGTATCCTGCTGCACGATTCTTGTTGAGACTCTGGCGCTCTCGGCATCAGGCGCGGCCGTCATGCCCCCCACAGTGTCCGTGGTTAACACTGCACCTTGAACGTCTTGTGCCACTGTATGCACAGCTTCCATAACCGATGGGTGAGTGAAAGTGGTAGAGGGCACAGAGACCTCAACATGTGTCATCGAAAGAAGCGGTCGACCGGGACTTTGTACCGAGGTGCAAACGCAGGTCCCCAACTGAACAGACTGCGCATCGGTGAAGCTAGAGACGATAAGGCCACTGAACCTTACGCACAAAGCATCTATACACGCCTCCTCAAGCATTGCAGTAGGGGCAAGGTGCTGCTGCTCGGCAGCTGTCGACGAGGCGGGCAGCTGCCCAAACTGAAAAAGAATATGATTGCTCGCGGAGGGGTTAATGCCTCCGTTGTTCGTGTTGTTACAGACACCTGGCCCAAGTATTCGCAGGGGTGCAACAGAAGTGGCAAGAAACGTCATTAGACAGCACCTTCGGATTGTGGCATCCGACGCACGACTTGCCGCGCCTGCGCGTCGCGCAGCGGCGTGGACGACCGTGTAGCGCCTCCAGTAATCACGTGCCTCAGAAGCCGTGGCGGCAGTCGTCTCAACGTCGCGGTAGCTGACGAGACGGAAACACACCTCTGCCACAGTCAGGCGCATCTTTAAACGCGGTATCACGCTACCTTGTGGCGCGACTCTTGGTGGAGCTATAACGACGTGTGCGATAGGTCCAAGGAACTCAGGAGGCTCGGTGCGCATCTGCCCTGGCCCTGTCGCCGGTGATGGTGACTTCGGATGGTCGTCTGGGAGAACTCCCTCTTGCAGTTCCACAGAAACCCCGCTCCCTGGCAGCGTTAGCAGCGGCGGCACACCATCCATCGCAGAAATCAAAGGGGGAGGGGTGAAGCCGACTGACATCCTAAACTGCTCTCCTTGGGTTGTTTGGTTGGTGTCGAGAAACGAATCGCAAACACCTCTACTTTCCTGTCGCACGGAGGAGGAGTTCTCATCCACCTGGTGTTGCTGCAGCTGCCCCGGTGCGGAAGCCGGTCTCTCTACCCAAACACTCGGGTGATGTGCGCTGTCGTAATAGAAGACATGGGTCGCCTCCCCTCCACCCACCTGCGCTCTCTCCCACGGAGGCGCACACCTTCCCAGCCTGAAGTGGAAACCGCGGCGGCCAGTCCTTCGGCTGACATAAGGAGCACTTCTGCTATGGACCATCGTTGAGATGGGTGAGGATGCGGGGGGGCTGAGCGAAGCAAAGCTACCCCGCGCTGCTGTTGAAACCCCCACCACACGGTGCGTAAGGTAGTACTGAGACACCCTCGAAGCCTTTGGTGCCTCCGGCGGCCTCGGATCGCCGGTTGTCGTCGCCGCAGCCGTCCCCTGGGTATGATGCAGGAGCGTTTCACTGAGGAGAGCGTAAGCAGAGGTGTTGAGCACAACGTGAACGGGGGTCACCTCGAATACAGGAGTCAGTCGCACCTCCTCACCTCTCACGGGAGACCTGCTACTACTGGGTATCGCTGTAGCCGTGAGACTTGTTTTGCTCTCGCTGGTGGTCGATGGCATGGTATAAGTTGACGCGATTCGTTCCAACACTGGGCTTCGTGCACACTCACTAACGGACTCTTTGTCGCCAGAGGTCGAAAAACAGTTTGCGAGTTTTTCCGCCGCTACCACAGATTCGTCTTCTTCTCCATCAAGAGTCCCATGGGCTCTCCGCGCAGCCGTAGCGGCAGAGCTCGTGAAATTCGCTTCCTTCCCGACACCCCCGACCACTGCCACCGCGGTCTCCTCGATGCGTGTGTGCACTTGAAGTGGATTAAGTAGGAGCGGCATGCAAGCTGTCACCGGTGGTATGCTGGAGTCACGCTCACGCAACCACTGCAAACCCTCAAAAGCTGTGGTCTTATCACCCACAGGGATGTCAACGGTGTTCGTGCCCTCTGCGGTAGTCCACCAAACATACGCCTCCACGGCCTCAACCTCCACGACAGGCGGCACGAGCCCCGGAGGAACAGAACGCCGTCCAAAGTGCGTGGCTGCGTCACGACCATCGCTGGTGGGCTGATCCGCTGAGGGGTTGTTGTGCGCCTCGTCCCCATTGAACCGAGCCCTCTCCAGACCCACCGTGACGCCCGCACGCACGCCTCGCTGCATTTTACTGTTCCACTCAAACGTGAAACAGCTACTGTATATGTGAAGAGCCAAAGGAGGGGAAAGGAACGGCAACAGCTGTGCCTGTTCAACGTCTGTGCCGTCGCTGCTGCTGTCGCTGCTGCTTTGGATGCCGACACAGCACTCACCCGTGCTGGCAGGTCTAGCAGAGCAGCAGGCGTAACGCAATTGACACCGCTGACTTTCCTGCAGGATTACAGCATTGAGCAGAGAAGCCTGCGCACCTTGAGCAGCAACAACTTCGCCTACAGCGGCAAGCGTGGCACACAACTGCAACTGACCAACCGTAACGTCAGAAAGTCTTCCAATCATCCCGGGTAGCACCACTTGCCGGCACACCGCGGCCGCCGTGGGACCTGTGGAATGTGATTCCAGCAGTATCGCAGGTATGACACTCACTTCCGCCATGCCACTACTGCCACAACAACTGCTGCCACGTAAAGAAAGAATAGCGTAACCGCTGTCGCGCAATGTCGACAGCTCTTGCATCGACGGCGCCGCATCCGCTAGGGGGGCACATTTCAGCCCCTCGTTCACCAACACATCCAGCCTCGGGACACGCAGTGCGCTGTAGCCAGGTGAGGCTACAAACTCCACACCATCCCACAGGACCGCCGCCACCCCTGCGAATGGCAGGTGGACCGCGATCGGAGCGATGCGCACGTTCGTGACAAGGCGGCGCAGGCTGTGTGTCCCTTTGGGGGGAGTGCTGCTGCTAGCACCACCATCGCCGCCGCCCTTCTCCTCATACACGAGCTTCGATGATGCAGCAGCATTGTGGTTCACTGAGGTGAGCGGGACAGTGTTTGTGGGATTGAAAAATGTAAAAAAGGTCAACCACGTGGCCACTTCAGCTGGCGAACGCAGGCTGGAACACAAAAGTCCGGGCAACAAGCCAGTGCCAGCCGTAGGGTGAGGAGTTAATGAAACTCGAAGGGACTCGTCAGAGTTTCCTGGCCAGAAGGGTGGGCGACTGTCCATTGTGTACACGATGTGCACTTGAATAAGGGACGAGCCGGAGAGCGGTGATGCACAATTTTGTGACGTAGCGAAGTACTCATCGTCAGGAAAGGCAGCTTGTGCGGCCGTAGACGAGTGGACATTGCACAATCCGCACCACCTATGTTCTGCAGCGCTGCAGCTAAAATGCGCCCTATCGCCTCTATCAGGAGCAACGTGGGTCAGATGCTCGAGCAGAACGCACGATTCACGCCCATCCGCCACGTGTGCGAGGTGCTGTCGTGGCGTTGTCGACGACGGTGCCTCCTCTGATGCCCCATATTCACCCTTCCTCTCCGGACTTAGGCGCGACGACCTCGTCCCTGTGCACGGTGTTGCAGTCCCATCCATTGCACGTGAAAAGGTATGAAGTGCGGCTGCGACACGTGGCATTGCAATTAACCCTCGTACAGTCACCTCCAAACACCCATCTCGGTTGAGCATGATCACCTTACAGCGAGGCACTTCAGTGTGCAGGTACAGTGGCGCCACGCTGCCCTCTCCCCAGGGATAGTACAGCTCTGAATCACCAACCTCGACGCACAGTCGCATATCCGATGGAAAAACCGGCGTCGAGTAAGTGGCGGATGAAGCCAGCGTGGGAAGCGACTCAGCAACGCCTCTCAGTGCACCCCCTTCAACACGTGAAATACGGTCGAAGGCAGCACTACCGATTGCCTCCACGGAAGCGGAGACAGGTGACCTTGGCGCGAGCACACGACCAGGGCGATCAAGGTGGGAGGAGAAGTGGAGACGCGATCCGATGTTGCGCAAGCGACAGAGCGGCAGCGACGGTGTGTCAAAATGAGACCAGATAGTCATTAACGTCGGAATGTGCGCGACAAAGGCCACGTTGAAGAGCCTCACGGCTAAGCGTAGTCGACTGTAGGGAAATATGGATAAGTCTGCATCACTAGGCGCAGAAGTATGAAAATCCACCTCAACTCGCATACTGCCTCGCTGCACGAAAAGGGGAATGCGTGCTGGTGTACCAATGAGGTAGGCATTCAGACCTTCCTGCAACACAATAAGGGTATCCATGCGCTTGTCACCGTAGCGATGAAACGAAATGTGCACAGACTCATTCCCAAGGAGCTCCACGGTAAGCGGTGGCGGCGGTGATGCCTGTGGTGGCGCAGTCGATTCAGGGCCGCAAGCACCACCGTTGCGGTTTGCCTCTGTTGTAGCACCGGTACATTCAGGCAGTGAACCCACATCGTCGCCGTTGCTTTCCAAATGCACTAACATGTGACTGCCCGTGAATAATCCAGCGATGAAAGGAATAGTATATTTGTCACGCTTACACAGATGTACATGACGGTCTTCACCTTCGAAAAGCGCCATCATCAAAGTGTCGTAAAAAGACTCCACACTGGATATGAGACTGTCGCCTAGGCAAAGAGTTACGTGACTGAAGTTGCACTGAAAGGCACTGCCTTTGTCCTCAATGTTACCCGCAAACGGCGAATGTACCAAAAAGCCACCTGCCCATAAGTCGATGCGAATGAAAGGATCATGAGACTGCGGTGGAATGCTGTGGCACCACCCCTCTGTTGTGCAGCCAGCAGCTCTGAAGCAAATATGCCATCCGTCTCCAAAAATGGCTCGGATTGAAAAAGCCTCCAGCGCCAACGCGCCGTATTCGATAAACTCAAACCGAAGCTCCACACTGATCAGAAACGTTTTGATCTTCGATATTGAATTTTGCTTTCTGTTGAGGGAGCTCTTCGTCTGTAAATCAGCTGCCGGTCTACTCGCGTGGCTAGGCCAACGCTGCGCTATGGATCTCAGTAACAGCACCACGTACTCGAATCCCTCAACGCTGGTCGATATATTTGCGCTGATGGTCTTTACCTCAATACGAAATTCGTCACTGCTCACGACAGGGGTTACAGTAATCGAGCACAGGTACAAAAGCGTGGCGCCATGAGCGACCACGTTGATTTCCTGAACACAACTATCCATTCGCCCTTCAGGCAACAGAGTAAACCGAATGATCGCTGCTTGCAGGCAGACCTCTTCAGCTTTCACAGTGATAGACCTCACAGTAATGTCGAACTCTGACCACTTCGGCTCCTGTTCAATTATCTCCAAGTGGTCGGCACTGTTTCTCACGGTGCGCACGCCATCCGAGACATTGAATGGGTCTTCGAACACAAATGGCTTTGCGGCAAGAACGCAAGAGGTCACACTTAAGTACAGAAGATCTTGAAAATTTGGATTGAAGCAGACTTCGATTTGTTCGATGACAGCTTTGCCGCAGGCTGGAGAATGCCCCAATTTTGATGCCGTAAACAGCAAACCGGTGGAGCCTTCACCCACAATACTGAGCACAGGATTTGCCGCATTCTCATCGACAAAGACGGTAGAGGAGGCGACGGAGAATTGCAGGTGTATCTGGTTTTTATCCAGAGTGCTACAGACATATATCTGCTTCAAAGAACCCCTCAGGTCATGGGGGAAGGCAACAGCAAATTCTGCACACTCAATACTGAGCACCATTTCCACCGGTAACAATGAGAAGTAGTTGAGCTCTAGAGAGAGCTCTGCTTGTTGCCTTTGTTCGTATTCGTAGTGGTATTGCAGGTACTGCGTATACACATTCCCCTGTGGTGCCCTCCTCGTGAGCTGAAACTGTTCCAGACACTCTCTTGCCGAGTTCCAGCACCCCATGACATCTTGCATCGAAGTACGTGCCAGCTGATCCTCGTCCAGACTCTGTCCTTCGGCTTCAGGTATCCAGGGTGCCCGCAGAAACCGTAGACAGAAAGTGAAGAGACTAGCAAGAAAAGCCTTCCGACGCTTATATGCAACCCAGTTGAAGCGCTTGCGATCACGCTCTACTTTCGCATACCTAATTATTTTGAAAATTGCATAAGACCACCACATTGACGTGTTGACCGGATCGGCACGTCGAATGCGACGGGGAGGTCTCCTGTCCCAAGCAAGTGCACGACATGGTGCCTGTTTTAAACCTTGAACAAGAACACCAATAGCCATGATACAGGACTCATTCAGGCGAGATGTGATTTGCATAGTCTTGAGGCCTGCAAAAACGTGCGGTTTTGACTGCACAGTAGACGACTGATTTTTCCAGACAATGATGAGTGAACCACTAGAAGACACTAAAGTCTCTTGACTATTTCTGAACGACTCAACATTTTCATAACCACGAGACTGGGAGGGCAACTGTCCAGATGATGCATCACCGTGAATGGAAGAATACAGAAATTGTACCGAGAGACCTTCATATGAGACTAGACGATGAAGTGAATCCGACTCAATGTCATTTACAGACGGTATAAAAACTGAACTATGATTCGAATCGACAGCTTCACATATCAACCTCTTCAACCGCACATGCATCCCGGCCGTTTTCCCTTCCCAGCAGCCGGTCGTTTCCTCTAACTGTAAAAAAGCATTCTCCAGGTGAAAAACAATATTCTTCAGAATGGTGTGCTGAAGTCGGTGAAGAAACCCCTTTTTATCTGCCACTTCAGGTTTATCTCGTTCTTTATCTGCTAAGAGTCCTTGAACAGCAACAAAAAACTCTTCCTTTGATCCGAAAAACTGGTTCGCGGCATCATGGCGCTCGGACTTCGGTTCCAATACTATCGTCACACCTCGTACAGCTACTTCGCATCTTTTACTGTAAAGGGAGTGCCATGGTACTTTGACGCTCAGACTGTCGATTGTGCCTCTTTTTAGTCGCAGGATCTCCGAGAAAGAGAATAAAGTAGGTGATAACTCGAGCCCCTTCAGTTCAATGGAACCCCTCAGGAGACTGACGTTGATAGCATCTTTGTTGAGGCCTTTGATGAATTTACCTAGGTATGTGGAAAGAAGAGAAGCGACGTAACTCGCGAACACCATGCCTCATTCTTCAGTTATGACTTGTGTTCGATTTACAAATCCTACTTGTTGTAAGGCAAGTGTTGAATAGCTCTCTTTTTTCGTTCGGAAAAAGAAGCTCAACATTCAGGTGGGCGTGCTTCTAGTGTACTTAAGAGAAAAAAAAATTGTAAAGCAAAAATTGAAAAGTCATTTTTTTTCCCCGTGAAGAGAAAAAATGAAGTGCAACTGAGCATAAGCATCTTCTTTCATGAAAGAAAAAATATGTTGAGTTTCTTTACTTTCTGCACACAAGAAAGCAGCCTCAGAAAAGCTGAAAATGGAATGTTTTCCGGACTTGGACAAACCCTCTGTATTACTCGGTAGAGTACTATAACACACATTCTTGGTTAAAGCGGGTTATCGATTTTTTATTGAAAAAAAGCTAAGAGTAAGAAGACCGGATGTGAGTGGTTTTACCTACAGCAATAATTCCGAGAACAAGCGCCCACAGTAAATGCACACCTTCGCAGGTTCCTCTTTAGTTTTTACGGAAAGCAGTTTTCCGTTCGCATCCACTAGCTTCTCACTAAAATGAACCATTTTGCCGAAGTTCCCTGAGCCAGGCAGGCTGTTGTATTGGTATCCATGCTCAGGGCCCAAGTGTAACAGTTGCGTCCCATCTGCAGAGAGATGTGCAAGGTAAGAATATAGGATATTTCTCCCATTAAGAAGATGCCAGTGAGCCTCGACGCACTCATCTGCACACTTTTCTGTGCACGCGTAGGAGCGACCGCTCAGCATGCTGCGGACAGTGAAGCCGCGTGCCTCGAAAAATCGATTTCGAAGGCGTCCAGTTGTCAGCATTGTCTTGCGCACTGCCTCCTTCACAGCGCTTCCATCTGCTAGCTGGTCAGCAGCGCAGCTGGATTTCGTTTGGCAGTTCACATGTTCGTTCACAGGTGGCAACCTCGTCGTAGATACGCGCGCAGGAGCCGGCGCAATTTTCTCTTGGACGAGATGATTCTCAGTCCTTCCCGCAGTGATGCGCCGGAGGCGATCAAGATCGCCTTCGATACGCTGCAGCCTCTCGCTCTCCACGCAATTCTCGATGCACGACAGAATTGCGTCCGCTCGCTTCAGCGATTCCTTTGACCCCTCAAAAATAAAAGAATCACCGCGACTGACAAAGCCGACGCTCGAGAAAAGAAACTCGATGAACCCCTCTGGAGGCGGCTCGGCGAAACGACGAAGAGTATTATTCTCTTTTTTAACTTCACGAAACCTTGGATTATCGAATTCCAATAGTAAATTAGACAGG
>CM007329.1:399451-418787 GCA_000333855.2 Endotrypanum monterogeii
ACTACTACTACTACTACTACTACACACTACTACACACACACACACACACACACACACACACACACACACACACACACACACACACACACACACACACACACACACACACACACACACACACACACACACACACACACACACACACACACACACACACACACACACACACACACGTAGGGGTATATGACATGGGTAGGTCGGTTATTCCTCCCCCCCTCCCCCTACTTCTCCTCTTTCTGAGGCAACCAGCAAGTATCGTAGGCACACAGACCTTTGCTCTTCTTTTTTCGCTCTACCCCGCTGGTCTCGATTTTTCAAAATCGAGCGGGGGAGAGCAGCCCTTCACACCCTCTGTGGGGGAAGAAAGAAGACGTCTGAGGAGTGGCATGCAAGAGCAACCCGGCAACACGACTGCTTAACGCTGACGGTCTCGGATGTCTGCTGATGGATGATGCCGCAGTCATTTAGTCAACCGTGACACATGGAAGAGGGAATTCTAGAAGCGGAACAAGAAATAAACACCGCTGCAGTGCTGAGGTGATATTGGGGGGGCACCTTTGGTCATGTCTCGCAGGGACTTGCGACTTCCCCCCCTCCCACCCTCGTTTCTCCCTCCCTTCCCCCATTCCTCTCTCATCCAACGATGGCCGGGAACTCCATTTTTTTTCTTTTACATTCAGTGCAGGGGCGAATGAGTGAGCTCATCAGGGCTGTCCGCTCCTCCTCTGGCCTGCCATACCCTGCTCCTCGACGATCGTGCGTCCACAGACGTATATCGCTTTCTCTCGCGCAGTTCGCCTCCTCCTCGTTTCGTTCATACATCACTCATTATCGTTCAGGGTGACCTGTCAGGCCCTACCCTACCCCCTCCCTCCCACAGAGAATAAAACATAAATATATTTATTTGTACACACACGCATATATATATATATATGCGTGGGTACGCCATATGTGCGTACATTTGTTCATCACCAGCTCATCAGGAATAAAGAGCTACACGCTGAATAGGACGAGGAGAAACAATACCCACCTCGAAGCCAACAACGTAGTCGCATCCACATCACTCCAGTGCAGCGCCACACCTCACGAGGCACCTATGAGTCTCCTGTGTAAACTTTGCCAGGGTACCCTGTTCTGTTGCCTTGTCCACCCGAACAGAGAGAGCACAGCCGGCAACCGGAAGAATAGCGAGAGCCGGGGGGGGAGATGAAGGCATACACATCAACGATCAAGGTAAATAAAATACGATTAAGAGCTGCGCGACAGACGCTGAGCAAACGCATAATGGACGTAGTGTGCTTGAGATGGATTGAGGGCACTCTCCTCTGCGGACGTGCGCGTTGTGACTTTGTTTGTGCTTCGAACCCGAAATTGACTTCTTGCTTGGAGAATATGCTCAATGCCAGCAGTCGCTTACCGAACTGACCAGATAACCGGGGCGACTGCCCTTCTGCTGCTCGCCTTACGACACACAACAAGCATCTCTCTGTTTTTTCTCTTTCCTTACGGTTTCCTATTCCCCACCTCTTTCCACCACACGCATGTACCACATCACCAACACAAAATGCGAAGGATACTCCTCCTCTGAGTCTCACCCATTCGCGTTTCCGACCCCATCGCTCTCTAGTCGCCTATACCTGGCTGTGTCATTGTCAGCAATCCTGTGCTCTTGTGTTTTTTCCCTATTTCCAGTCTTCTCCAGCCTTCTGTTGGTGCGATGTCTATGGGCCTGAGGATGTTTCTGCTGGCGCTCGTGGCCTGCGTGGCACTTGCCACTTACGCTGTTGCCCAGTCCCCCGTGTGCACTGTCCCTCAGTGTGCAGATTGCCTTTTTGGGTCTTCCACTCAGTGTGGCACATGCAACCCTGGCTACCGGCGGAACGCCAACTGGCAGTGCGTGGCGGGACAGAGCGCTGCGGTGTTCCCAAATTATCCTGTCGCCACCGCAGCTGCAATCGCTGCTTCGATCGTGGCTTACGTCCTGTGAAAGAGTGACCGTGCGTGTCGGTGGAGGAAAGACGCATGTAAAGCGCAAGTGGGCCGAAGGGATATCCGGGCAGCTCTGTAGAGCCGTAAGAGAAGTCGAACTAGTGGGGGGGGGGCACCTTGGATTGTGTCCCCTCCTCTCCCACCTTATAGAGGGGAAAAACGAAGCTCGAAAAAGAGAAGGACACTGCGGCAGCACGGAGAGGTGAAGATGCCGTCCGATGAACGCTCCATGCTTTGTCTCATTTCTGTATTTTTTTTCTTATATGTGCATTTCTATTTTATTCATTTCTATTGGTTCTCTCTCCGTATTGGTGTTCTCCTCTGTGCTACACTTTTTGTATGATGCACACACGTACATACGCATGCCAACGCAAACACTCCATGGCCATCACGCTGACGATCTGTACTTTGTATTCCTCTTGTGTGTATGTGGATGCGTCTCGTGGCCCACACGTCGTGGACAGTTTACGTTTTATTTCATTTTTTCTCTCACCCATCCTATGCCTGCCCACCTCTCTCCGCATCCACATTCTCTCTTGCGAGACGTGTGTGTGTCTTGGGCGCGATGTCATGTGAACATCATACTTCCTTTTTCTTTTTCTTCTTTTTGTTCTTTGTTCTTTTCGGTATTTATGTTCCCCTTGTTCATGTTCGTGGGAACGTGCAGGTGTGTATACATATGTAGATCGGTAGGAGCACACATAGGCACCTATGTATTTTCTGCAGACAAGGATGCACACCGAGCCAGAAGCGTGGGCCTCATTTGACCTAATAAGAAGAAAAATGACAACACATAAAGCAGACGAAAGGAAAAAAAACTACCAACAGAGAAATGTCGGTGTAAAATGTAGAAGAAAGGGGTTGAGTATATCGTTGAAAAAAAAAATGATGCAGCTACTCGTTATATGTTTTCACTTCGCACTCTTCCTTTCTCTCTCCACACACACACACACACACACACACGTAGGGGTATATGACATGGGTAGGTCGGTTATTCCTCCCCCCTCCCCCTACTTGTCCTCTTTCTGAGGCAACCAGCAAGTATCGTAGGCACACAGACCTTTGCTCTTCTTTTTTCGCTCTACCCCGCTGGTCTCGATTTTTCAAAATCGAGCGGGGGAGAGCAGCCCTTCACACCCTCCGTGGGGGAAGGAAAGGCGCACCTTTTCTGTGTGCCAAGTAATTCGTTCTTTGTACATCCGCCCTGCAGACCTGGCGGGGGATAAGGGTGGCGTTGAGATGTATCACTCAGACTTCAAAGGCGGGGTAAGAAAATACTGTACACCAGAATCGATAGAAGCTGCTTTGTTATTGTTTTTCGTGGGGAGCGGGGGGCACTGGCTTTAGACGAACGAAAGGAATAAGGTAAAGGCCAGTGTTGCGTTGCGAGGAGGTGCAACGCAAATGAATCTGAAGGCCTGACGCGAATGCAAGAGCCGAAGTGTAGTACCGTACGGGTTCTGGGAGAGGCTCTGCTTATTCGTACTTTTTCCCGCCCTGCCAGACGCGACTCTAAGCCTCAAACAGGAGCACCGCGCTAAGTGTGTTGCTGCTTCTCATACAGGGCACACAATTGCTTCACTGACTTGAGCGAATGCAAGGGGACAGCCGCTGCAGCGTTTATCGCGTGCCTCATCGGCCATGAGGCATAAATTATGTAACTCAGCGACGGAATTGCTAGTTGCCTTTACATCGTTCTCTCGTAAGCGTATTCGGCGTAAAGGGGCGCCAAGAGGGGAGCACAACGGTGATCATAATGCACCGCGGCGTCTGCATTGTCTTTGCGCTGTGCCGGTGGGGGCCGCTCTTCTAGTGGGTAATTTGGCGTGATCGCAGTGCCGCCGAATGCGCTTGGCACGTCGGAGGGGGGTTGTGGGATGAGGCGGCGACGCGCAAACTTAACTGGTGTGTGCGGCGGTGGCCCCCTTTTGATTCGCGCGGGTGTGGTTGGCCTGGGGGGCTCTGTCTTTCCGGCGTGTTTGCTTTCGGGTTGGCCGGCGGCTGGGGGGGGGGGGCGGTTCGGGGCCGTGTTGGTTGCGTTGGGTGGTGGTCCGTCGTCGTTTTCGGCGTCGGGTGGTGTGGTGGGGGGCGCCGGCGGCCCCTTCGCTCTCCGGTCTTGCCGTAGGCGGGGCGGCTCGTCGGCGGTGGGGGTCGCGTGGGGTTTGCGTTGCTTCGTTTTTTCGTGGCGTGTGGCGGGCTCCGCGGCCCGTCGACGGGGGCCGTGCCCGTTTTGGTAGAGGGCGCCCCGGGCCGGCGGCTGGCGGACGTTTTTTTTTCTGACGAGCCGGCGCGCGGCACCCGCGGTAAAAAGCAAAGGGCAGACACAGACATCCGCCAAAAAGGTCTCCGATACCGGGAATCGAACCCGGATCTCCTGGGTGAAAGCCAGGTGTTCTAACCGTTATACTACATCGGATCTGTCACTGTCACAAAAGAAGAGGGTGAAAAAGTGTTAGAATTCAAGTGAAAAAGGAGGGAAGAGTACGGCACTCAGGGTTCCCGAGTCATCACTGACCTCAGTACTAACTAAGCCTGTAAGTGCTTAACTTCACAAATCGGACGGGATATGGTGTTTTCACTCAAGTATGGTCGTACTCAGTGGTGGCGGCCGGCGTGGCACTCGGTGGGGTGCGCCGTCTTCGTTTCTCAAGGTGCCGGAGAAAAAGTGTACGACGGGCGGGGATTGAACCCGCGATCTCTCGCGTGTGAGGCGAATGTCCTAACCACTAGACGACCATCGCATACTTCGCTTTTTTCTGAAATGTATACCCACACAACCAAATCAATGTTTGCTCCTTTTTTTCTCTGGGCAGGGACGTTGTGGCGCAATGGAAGCGCGTCGGATTCCGGATCCGAAGGTTGTGGGTTCGACCCCCATCAGCGTTGCTTTTTACCCACCGCCAACGGTGCATGAATACATCATACCGGCAGATTGTCTGCTACATGCATCGGGGAAATAGTTCAGTGGCAGAACATCAGATTGTGGCTCTGAATACCCGGGTCCGATTCCCGGTTTCCCCTTGTTTTTTTTGTTTGGGGCGTTGTCGGTTCGTGTTTTGGGCCCGGCGCGTGGGTCCGGCTTATTGTTTCCGTTTTCGCCTTTGGGCTCTTGGGCATGGGTCGTGGTCTGTGCTTGCCCGGTGGAGGCTGGTGCGGGGTGGTGGGTGGGGGATTTTTGTGTGTGCTTTGTCTTTGGCGTGGGGGCCTGGGGCGTGGGGCCGGGCGGCCGGCCCGAAGCGGGCATTGCCGCGCGGGCAGCGGCGCGGCGTTTTTTTTTGTGATTTTTATTCTTGTATGGGCTTGGTGGTTGCCTACCGCTTGGGCGGCGAAGGGGGGTGGAAAGAGGGGGCTCAATCATTCGTGGAGGCCGCTGTGTGCCACTGCGCCGCGACTCTACGGGCGACAGACTGGTCCGCATGCGTGTGGATATGAACGAACAACGCATGGTGTGTGTCTGTCAGTCGTCTCACCCACGGGGTCTGAGCTATTGCTGCCGCTGGTGCCGGGTGCATGTGCAGAGAGAAAGCCACGGCTTTGCATATAAGCGCGGGCTGCGATGCGTCCGCGCTCCTTTGCCATTGTCAGTGCGAGTTCCCGTCGCAGTGCTTGTTGCTTCGCCATCGCAGAAATAAGACGTGTGTCAAGCGTTTGACCATTTTGTGCGAAGGCGGCACTACGAGTCGAGGTCCTGCAGTGGGCGGACGTCGCTTCCGCGGATATGGGTCGTCGCAGTCGTGCGTTGCGCACCGTCAAGCAGTGCTGTTTTTCTCGCTCAAGCGCCTGCAAGCTTTGACGTAGCTCGTCATTCGTACGGTCCAGCGCCCGCAGCTGGCGCACAATCCTCTCTGCCTCCTCCTGCCCTGGTTGGTTGCCTTTTTGCGATGTCAGGGGATTTTCCAAACATTCTTCTCGCAGAAACTGCATTGTTGTGGGTGATTCTCGGGGCTTCTTGCGCTGCAGATCGAGGAGTGTCTGGGCATGTTCAAGTTGCTGCTTCACGCTCTCGAGCATCGTCGCGAGTTTACGACGTTCTTGTTGAACCACTCGTAGTCTCGTGCTACATGCTTCGTAGCGAACAGCGTGTTGCTGCGACAACAGAGCCTCTACATCTGCGTGCGACGATATATTTGACCCACGTGGGTGAATGTGAAGGCTGCTGTTGTCGTTGACTTGCATTACATCCACAAGGCGCGGGTGCTCCATGCCGTATGGATTACGCACCAGTGTCGGCTGCGTTTTTGGAGACGGTGCCATCCTTTTTCCCCATCGGGATCGGGCGAGTGTTGCGGGGCGTTGCTCCGGTGCACTGCTGGGTGGTTTGACTGCACAAGTGGCGCTTGTCAGCGGTTCCGCGACAGTTTTCAGTGTCTCCATGGGTGATGTTGCTTCAGCTGCGCTGGCATGCAGTAGTGCGTGTGCGGCGGGGGTCACAGAGGGCGGGCAGCTGTGTGAGGGTGACGGGGTAGCGTCAGTGACGAAATATCCCGCAGCCTTCTGTGCAAGAGGCGTGCGTGGCGACTTCTGTGGTACTTCGGCGTGGTGGTGGTCAGGGGGTTGGGGGCTGCCGTCGATTGGCGGCACTTTTGCTACAACGGCTTGAGACACCTTGACTGCGCTGGCACTCTTCATCTGCGCCGTCTATCTAAAAAAAAAGAATCTAAGGGTTGCTCGGATGTGTGTGTGTGTGTGTGTGAGAGAGGGGCGAGTGAGGAAGAGAAGTGAAGGAAGGAGGGTGGTGGTGGTGGTGTCTACATTCCAGTCCATGGCAGGGGTCGGAGAGGCGGTGGATTGTGTCTGTATGGGTGGCACACTCGCTGCCGGAAACGACCCACGCACTGTCACGTTCTGGGGTCCCTTCTAACCTGGAGCGCCAGAGCAGCCGAGGGGGGGGGGGGAGTGATCGAGGGACCGCTCTGAGAAGAAGCAAACAGACAGGGGTATTATGAGCTAGATAATATGGAGGAGGCGACGGAAGTAGGGTTGCGCGGTGTGAAAAGAAAAATATATATGTTTTGTGTGTGCGGGGGAGTTGCCGACACCGGTTTCGCTGGGGGTTGCCCCCTCCCTCTCCGGAGGGTGTCTGCATGCATATACATGCATGCGCTGTGCTGGGTTCATTTCGATGGGTATGCAGTCTGCTTGTATGCGCGCAATAGGCGGTGCGATTGATTACAGGAACAAATAAAATGCAAACTAACGAGTAAGTGGTCAATTTTAGGTTGAGAAGGGAAGTTGAGGGGGGGAGACGATGATATATATGTATATATGTATATATATATATATATATATTTCGGGTGTATCCTCTGCGAAGCGATCGTCGACGATGCCACGAAAAAAAAAAAGAACCTCTTGACATCTACCAGATGTGTGTGTGTGTGTGTGTGTGTGAAACAGAGAGAGTAGAAAGAGGGATGATGACTGAATGCCGTATTCCTGTCCTCTCGTCACCACTTTTTATACTTTACGGGTTCTACTCAAGGCGCACAACAACAACAACAAAAAAAAAGAGGTTTTTTTCCCTTTTACCTCACCATATCTCATCCGGTAGCTGACATGGACGCAAATGTGGTCGCAAGGACGATGCAAGAGGTGTGTGCGGGTGGGGGGGGGGGTGATGTGGGTGTGAGTAAGAAAGCACGCACGCCACCTACAGGCGTTTACCCACACATATATACGTGTGTATATATAATATATATATATATATATATATAATATCTGTATGTTCATTTCAAATACGTCTACGCCACAGCTAAATACTGCCAGAGGGTGAATAGGAAGGCGGATTGTTGCGGGCCCACAGACGCCAGGGCCAAGAAACGTGCTGCTATGCAAAACGAATGTGCGCACGTACGCATGCGTGTGTGTGTGTGTGATGGAGGTGAGGTTTTCCTCGATACGTGGACGGCTGCAATCCGCTCGTGTGCCACGTCTGTGGCCCCGTCGTGATTGCCGTTTGCAAACCCTGCGAGGCATGTCGGTGAGTTCTCTACTTGATTCGTGGCGGGGGCTTACCACTAGCAGATGCCGTGTGGTGAACCTGGTTGGGTTATGTATGTTTGGGTGTGTGTGGGAGGTAGGACAGACGCGAGACTAGAAGTCACGCAGATCTTTTTTTTTTTTTTTTTTTGCATTTGACGTCACTACTGATCCTTATCTTCTCTTTGTTCCTCTCCCCCTCCTTTCATTTGTAGGTACGTCGTCCTGCAATCACCAAGGGACAGTCGGCTGAGAATGTCGAACGGGGGGAGACACTGCTGATATTTCTACAGGTGCACCTAGTATATGTCTATATATGCATGCTTATCCACACAACTACCCTGTGGTTTTCCTCAAGAAGACTGGCGCTCAACGCAGGGCACATAATAGGTCCTCGAGTGTGCCTCTTCTTGATGTCGTTCACCATATTGTGCTGTCTATCCAATGTTGCTTGCTCCTCTGCCACCTACCCTGCCGACTTGTTGCCGCTCCACACAACGTCGTCGTCGTCGCCGCCCTCGTAGATTTCTCTACGCTTGATAGGACTGCTTTTTTTGTGAAGGCAGCTTTGGAGTTTGTCACGAATTATTGCATCGACGTCGGAGTAGATGCGGTCGTGCACACGTCGTTGGAGTGTGACGGTCTCCCCTGTTCCTGGATCTGTGTGGCTGAACTCGGCGGCGGCAGGATTGTCAACGCCCTCTTCGTCGATGCCACTGACTATCTTGAGAATTGTCTCCAGCATGTCGTAGTTGCCAAGGATGTCTACGTGCTTGGCGCTCAGTTTTCCACCGCGCAGATTCAGCGACGAGGCACCGTCGATTGTGTGGTTGTATTCGCGCGTGACGACGCGACCCACAGTGCGGCTCCACCCGTTCTCGGCGCGGCACATGTATGCGAGAGACATGAGTGGCACTGTATCATCACCGTCTGACATGCGCACACCATGCGATGCATCGCTGTGAAACAGAGAGCTGTTAATGACGTAAGGGGTTTCACTATTTGCTTTGTCCGGGTTCGACATGAGGTAGTAACCCTTCTCCGATGGCAGACCAACGCCGTAGAGGCACGCCACCGTTGTGTTGGGTGCCTTGGGCAACGAGGGTAGCTCGTCGATGGTCTCCAAGAAAGAATCGATTCCACGGACGCAGTCATCGTGTCCAGAGCGCCGACATTCGTCCCGAATCAGCTCAGCTGTGCCACGACTACCGAGCGAGCTGCCGTTTGGGAGCACGGAGAGGTCCGACCACACTTCCTCGCAGCCTTTCGGCAGCATGGCAATCCCAGAGCTCCACGACCGAGACAAGCCATATCGTGCCTCCTGACTGATAAAGTTGTCCAGTATTTTCCTGGCAGCCCACGGGATGTTGACGGTGTCCCGCGCGTCACCGAACAGCATCGATGAGGCTGCCTTACCAGCGCCCATCACAACGCCACCAACGTTTACGTAGTACGCGATATGGCGGTCCATGAAGCCGTCTTCATGCTGCTCTGCCCACCTAAAAAAGGCCAGAGCGACGGTGGTGCCGTAGCTGTGCGAAATCACAACTGCCCTCTTCCGGTTTTTCTGACAAAGGAAGCGCAGATTGTTGCGCATCTGATAGTACAAGCCGTCGCGCTCGTGCGCTTTATCTGGTGACAGTCGCCAGTCGTAGGTTATGACGGACAGACTCTGCGGGTCGTAGCCAATGTCGGCGAGGTTGATGAGCACCTTCGCCCAGACCCAGTAGCCCGGGAGAAAGAAGTCAACCGAGGCGAAGCCCGAGTCGGCGCGCACCTTCGTGTCGTTACGGTCCATCCCCGTTTTTCTGTCCATGCTGAACAAGTCCAGCCAGCACTGCGGATCGGAGAGGATGAGATAAATCATTTGGGGCCCGAACATACGCTGCCGAAATCCAGAGAAGAAGGACTTTTGTTGCGCACATGGCAACGATGTGTTCCACACCTCAAGCGCGCTGGTGATGAAGCCTGGTATGATGGCCACCGGGTGCCGCCGCGGCAGGTGCGTACTGCCCTTGTTGTACCTGTTGAGGAAGGTGAGCCCCGGTCTGGAATCCTCGTCGACTGTGAAGGAGCCGGTGACGTCTACCATCATACCTCCTGGTGCCATCACGAACAGAAGCACCGCGAGCACCAGTACGACGAAATGCACTCGCTTGCGTGTCATGAAGCAAATCACATCGAAGAGGTTTTCCTTCACCCAGTCAGGCAGTGGCAGACGCTCAATTTTTCGGGCGGTGAGCTGCTGAGAGTCCGTGAGACTCGTGCGTAGGCTGACGAAGTCTGCAAATTCTTCCCGGGCGAACACGAAACTGGTCAGGCGTTTCCAAACGCTTTGCGATAGCTCTGGCTCTGGCTCAGGACGCCTTGCACGCTTTCCGCCGCCGTCGTGTCTACCCACAACTGACGACGTAGTGTGTTCCAGTGCAGACACCTTCGGGTTTGAAGGCGACACCACCACCGGTGGCGGGCGGCGCAGCGCATCGATACGAGTTTCGATGTGCACCGTGGGAACCGACTGCGCAGCCGGTGTAACACCCTGTGTTTTCATGGCAGCAACAGTAGCATCGGAGGGCTGAACATTATACTCGACATGCTGCGCGGTTGAGACATGGCGGCGATGAACATGTTTGTGATGAGGAGTCACGGATGTCACCGCCCCACTCGCTTCCAAGGCGCGCGCTTTTTTCTTTCCGCTCCTTTTTCCTTTCATTTCACACACACCCCCTCAAGGCGATGGACTTCAAACACGAGGTGCACAGGACTGTGTGTGTGTGTGTGTGTGTGTGTGTTCAGTTTTGATCGACACCGGAAACTACACCGCAACAGACCAGGAAACAAAACGCCAACCACCACCGTCACCCTTCCTCCCCCTCCTCAAAAAAGATAAAATGACACCACCACCACTACCAGCAGCAGCAAAACGATGAATGTACAGTGTGAGGAGCTCAAGCATAACCCGTGAAGGTATCCCGCGCAAGAGAGTCCCCCCGCCCTCCCCCCAAAGTCGAAGAATTCTGCTCAAACTGCCACGCACCCTACACTCGCTCTATTTCGGTCTCTGCCTCCCTATTTTGTCTGCTTGCCTCTTTCCTTTGAAAAAAAAACACTCAGCGCCCACACACACATACACACGCGGAAAAAAAAAAGAGTTGTGCCTTACTCAGGAAGGTGAATATGGGGTGCGTGTGTGAGCTCGCTTGAGGTGTTTGGCGACAATGAAAGGGACGGGGACTGGTGTAGAGGTCTTCGAAAGAGAGAGAAAAAAAAAAAGAGAGCGGGGGAAAGCAGTACCCGTAACAGAAGCAACCACAAAATGTGTACGACTTCTCTGCTCGGCAATAGCAAATAAAATATTAATTGTCACGTTTGGGGACCACTGACCACTGCAGTACAGCGCTCGATAAATAATAGTTAAGAAAAGCGGGTGAGGGGGGTTAGGAAGGCGATGGGCAGCCTGAATGTGAAAGTCGCTGTCTAGCGCGTATAATAGAATAATAGTTGCTGGCTGTATGCTGGGGTGTGGGCAGGTGCGATGCGACGTACAAAGTCGTTAACCCCGGTGAATATCTGTTGTGGGTGCTTCTGCACCGTAAAACATAAATAAGGTGACACTGCGTGTTACTTCCCTCCCCCGCTGCTCTCGTGTGTTCACCAATCAGGGGTGGGGTAGAGCGAGAAGATATGGTGGTGGTTGTTTCTCACAGAATATCTTTTTTTTTCGGAGATACTGGCGCTGGCCACAAATAGTGGGTGGTGCGTAGGTGTATGCGAGGGTAGGGGAGGGGGGGGCCTAGTGAGGAGTGAGTGGATGCAGGGCATGAGACGCCGGTAGAAAAAAAGGAGGAGGAGGAGGAGGAGGAGGTTGTTGTTGTTGTAGCTTTTCTGTGCGAGTCCCGACGCCGTTGATGGGGCACATATAGCCACACACCCGGGGTAGCTAGTCTTTGAAACGAGGATTAGCTGAGTTATAAGAGGTAGGGAGGGGGGGGGAGGGAGGAGTGAGGGCAGAGAGAGCCCGCTGCAAAGGGAATCCAAACACACTCGTGCGTTAGCTACTCGTTTGTTTCCCTTCCTCTCCCCTTCTTCCCACCACCTGCTATACAGACAACGTAGAAACATGATGAGATACCCACAGATGCCCCCTGTCATCGCCTTTCTTGGTTATTGACTAATCCACCCTTCTATTTCCTTTCTTTGGCAGGTCTGTGGCTGGGCGGAGACTTCTTTGGCTGGCGTCCTCCTTTCCCTCTTCTCCACCAGATCTTCCTCTTCCGCATGTGGGACGTCTCGATGAGCCACGTCACATGACTCCCAGACCACCAACGGCTAGCATGCTCACGCAGCTTCAGAGGCTCACTGCGTAACAAAGAAGGTGAGTGAGGGAGCCAGGTGAGAGACACACTCACTCGATGAGTGTGAATGTGTGCAAGAGTCGATAAAAGAGAAGAGCATTGGATGGTGGTGACCTATTTCCGACCGCGTACGCCGCTAGTGTATGGTGACAACTTTGTACTGACAAAAAATGCATACAGAGAAGGCTTCCTCCCCCTCTATCCCTTCTACACACACACACACACACACACACACAGAGAGAGAGAGACGCAGACGTTTCCATACACATAAGCGTGCTGCTATGCAAAACGAATGTGCGCACGTATGCAATTGCGCCGGCCGAATTCTACACGCCCACGACGGCGCACATTACGGGTAGAGACAATCTGTGATGGGAGCGCGGCATCTGCACCAGACATCCAACACCTTTTCTCGTCCTCCTACTCTGCACCCGCACGCCCCACCCAGTGTCTGTCAACCATGAATCTACGCGTGTGCGCCCGGCTGCAATCCGCTCGTGTGCCACGTCTGTGGCCCCGTCGTGATTGCCGTTTGCAATCCCTGCGAGGCATGTCGGTAAATTTCACCCTTCGCACAAACGCGACTAAAGCCAACTCCACGAGACGACCCGCACGTGTGCGGATGTGACAGTTCCATGCGCATTTGTGTTCCAGTGTTTGCAAATACGTATCTAAGCATGTCCGCTTGTTTCCCCAAACCACCTGCGGCATCCACGATACCTTTTTTCTTTTCTTCTTCCCCCAGACCGCATCTGGGTCTGCATCCTGCGCACGTTGCTGAGGAGTGTGGTGGCGGTGGACTACACCACGCTGTATCAATCGTAATGAGATGAGGCGTCCATCAAAGAGGTGTGCTGGGGAAGGGGGAGGGGAGAGGACACCCACACACACACACACACACACACACACACACACACGAACGGAGACGTAACAGCACCGAGAGAAGAAGGGGGAAAATTGAGATAATAGACGTCGACCATTGTATCTCTGCTCACCGTTCCATAACTGCAGTTGGTAGACAACAGCCCGTGCCCTGCTTCTACTCGATACCATCAGTGATATCGGCATCGTCACCGCTATAGCGCATCATCCACAGGGCGAAGACCACCACCACGGCCGCTGTGATGATGATGCGAAGAAGCCCCGTACGCCTTCCACGCACATCCAGCGGACCTTCGCTGAATTTGCTGAGGATGCTGCGTCGACGTTTCTCGTGGAGTGTGTGCTGCTCCATCTGCTCTGCCGTCATTCTCCTGGGCCCGGTGATGCTGTTGCCGACTCTCGAGGAACTGCCGCCACGATCGGATGCATCGCCCTCTCTAACAACTCCACCCGATTTGGCCGCAGGCTGGGCACCTCCGTCCTTGCTATCACCACTGTCCAGTAACATGCGGCATGAGATGTACTTCTGCACCACCGAGGCGGCATCGGCTTCCTTTTTCTTCTGGATCAAATCCGCCAAGTTAGCGCCGTGGGCCTCGACGACGTCCTGCTCCCCGAGCACGGCACACTCAACACGGAAGGTGTCTTTCGTGTGACGCGCCCCAGCCGGCAGTCCCTCGGCAAAAGTTTTGCGGTTCAAAAGTATAGTGATCTTCGCCGATGAATTGCCCCTCACAACGCCTTTTGAATGCTTGAGGTAGTACCGCATCGGGGCCGTTGTGCGAACGCGATAGATGATTGCCTCATAACCTATATTAGTGAGTTCAAAGGTACAGTCCTCGTTGGCATTCAGAACCAACTCAAACCTCTCTGGATTCACAATGATGTTTGGGGCGCGAGAGTCCATCTTGGTTTTCTTTTTTTTTCCCCCTCTACTTCCTTGATGTCCGGGGTCAAAAACACCAGGGGGTGGGGGACAGGGAGGAAGGGAGGGTTGTGGGTACTAAGTCTTGGAGGACGTCTGCGTGGGTGCTTTATTTATTAATGTATTCGTTGTGAAACACCTCTTTTCTGTTTCTTCTTTGATTTCTGCCTCTTCTCCGCCCACACCCACACACATACACACACACACACACGAGAGAGAGAGTATATGCCGAATGATCGTTTTATTTGGCGTTGCGTCTAATCGATACAATGTGCGTAGCGCTGTGGAAGGGAGTGTTTGCGTCCGTGTGTATGTACCCAAATCATGCAACAAGGGAAACGACACCTCGATTGAGTTCGTTGATCGTTCTCACACAAGCAAACAAACGAGCATTCAACAGCGTTTCTCCTCTTTTCTCTTGATAGTCAAAGGCGCACAGACATCCAAAAAAAAATATCAAGGGAAGCACACACACACACACACACACACACACAACAAAAAAAAAAATGAACCTTAGAAAGATGTATATGTATAGGTATACACAGCGAGAGATCGCACAATGGGGCTATTGCATGTATCTCTGCGCGCGTGTGTATGATGTAGTGTACGGTAGGGAGTTCTGAGTGTGGGTTGCATACAGGACATACAAGAAAAATCAGCTCAACGAGTAGCAAAAGGAGGGTGATGTTTGAGAGTAGGGAAGGGAATGAGGAGGAGAGGGGAGCAGAACTCAACCGTGGCTGTGTGTGTCCACCACGAAGAGAGAGAACCTTGCTGCCTCGTCCAAGTAGTCTACATTATTGTCATTCATTTTTTACACACACAACATATATATATATATATATATATATATATAGACATATATGCTCGTCGACTAGGGTCGACAAAGTAATTCCACTGTGGCAGTGAACAGAAAAGGCAAGCAACCGTGCCGTCATGGGGGAAGAGGTGACTCATAGAGTCGCCAAACACAAGTACGTAACGTTTTTTTTTTTTTTTTGAGGTGGGGAGACAGAGAGCTCAAATGCAGTGCTTCGTGAATTTGCATACATATATGAATTTATATACGCATATGAAGTAGAGTGGATCGGGTAGTACCCTCCCTGCATGCACGAAGCGAGCTAGGGAGTGAGAGGGGGGGGGGGAGAGCTGAAGACTCCTCCCCCCTTCCCCCCTGGCCAAAGCGAGCAACACACACACACACACAAAACAGAGACACGAGCGGAGGAGTATGGGACGGGGGAAGTACAAATGCGCAACAATGGTCAGACACATTCGCAGGTCTTGCCACCATTAACCCCTCCCTCCCCTCAAATAAAAAAAAAAAAAACCATCTCTGACCTTTTCCCATTATGTATTTTTTTTTTATTTTCCGAACCACGACATGGGCCCTAGGGCATCACCAACGAAGCTGCCGCGCAGCTCCATGATATTCATGGGGCCGCCACCGCTGCTGCTATTGGCCTCCTCCGCTGCCGATACAGCCTCTTCCGACTGCACGGTGCATGACTCAACCTTCACAATCACTTCAGCCCCGACCATGTAGGCGTTATATGGCGCCGAAGCAGCGGTCGTGTGGGTTGATAGTCCGTTCGATGCCAAGGCGTCACCGTTGAGTGCAACCGTTGCCATTGCCAAATCCTCATCGCGCTCAGCACCTTGTTCGCTGTCATTTTGATCTTCTGTCTCCAGCGGGAGATACCAGAATCCTTGTGCGGCGCTGAACCGCGAGCCAGGCACCAGCATCTCCGCTGGCACTAAAAATGGAACTACAACGAAGAGGTCTACCGTCAAGTATACGCCAGCCGCCGTCTGATAGGCAATGCGGGCTTTAAGTCGTGTACCGGGATTTGGCGCAAAGACGCACACGCCAAAGGTAACTGTAAGCCACGCCGACGCAGCAGCGCCGCGCACGGAGCTGGCAGAATAATCCATCACATCTGTGATGGCCACACAGAGACCGCGCGAGGGGATGACGCGGCCGACGTATCGCTCTGTAAGGCGATGCAGCAGAATGTCCCGCAAGGTGAGCGAGTACGGTTCATCGTCACCGCTGCCGCCACTGCTGGCTGCAATGGTCACTGTGGCGGCCGGCGAGGTACCTTGAGTGGTTCTTGTTGCTGCAGCGCCTCTCGATTCCTTGGCGGAGTCTCTAGGAAAGTACACAGCCTCGATGGCGACCGTGTCGTATAGAATGTACGAGGAAAACATGGCGGTTGTGTGGGCGACCCAAGAGACACACACACACACACACACACACGAGCACGCGCGCCCAATAACTACCAAAATGTGGTTGTGTGTGTGTGTGGGTGCTTGTTGGAGTAGTCGAGGATGTGAGAGGGTGGTGGTGGTGGTGTTGCAGCTGCTGGGCCGCTATGGCATGTGTATGGATGCAGGAAAAGACTAGTGTGTACGAGATCCATATGGCATTACACCTCAGAGGAGAAGCATAGAAAGGGGAAAAATTGCTAGTGGCGGCTCACGGTGATGCATGCAGGTGTGTGTTCTTCTCTAGTGCTTGACTGTGGGCTATCTTTTGCTTCTACTGTGTGGGGGATTACACATGCACCTCGTACACACAGTATTATTTATCCACACCCTTCCTTACTTTCCCTTCCCTTCTCTCTTCAGAATAAAACAAAAGAGGGATACATACACACACACACACACACACACACACACGTGTGTTCAAGAGTAGTCCTCGCACTGGCACCAGCGCTCCGATCCTTCTTCCCCTTCTTTTTTTTTTTGTATTGTCGTATATATATATATATATATGTATATATAATAATAATATTTAGATGAAAGACAGAATTTTTTTTTTTTTAATTCACCCTTTGATCATATTGTCGCTGCTTTAGAACGCCCAGCGACGGCTGAGGACATGGTTCGACGTGATCACACGTACCCATCTGTCTTTTCCCCTCCACCCCACCGCACTGCACAGTCAGAGTGGGGGGGGGTGGAAGAGGAGTCGGGAAAACAAGGGGGAAGGGAATATTGTTTCCTGCACAAAACACATAGACTTGCGTTCAGCGCAGCCACCGACTGGTCCTTTTGTATAGAGCTGCTGCTGCTGCTGCTGCTCTGTCTTCTCAGGTCTTTCATACGTGTCATAAACCACAACGAGCCTACTACCCTTCACTACTGCCGTCACTGCGTCAGCGAATCAAAACACATACCCACGTGCAGACCTGGCACCGCAAGCTCCAACTCAGTTAATTATGCCAACCGCATACTTAGAAATAATTTTCCCCTTCGAGGTCCATGCTTCGCACATCGCGAAGGTTGACCGAATGATTACAGAGGAAGGAAACGCGATCGAGGGAGGGGGACTTGCATGTAAGAGAGGCATAACGAAGACACTGTGGGGATGGGGAGAGATTTTTGCAACTACCCACACACACATGTGCACGTACACTTCGAAGCGCCTGCCTACGTTCAACACAAGTGCATGGATATCGATGTCTGTAGCTGTGGCGGTGTTTACCCCCTTATCCTCACTCCCGCAACTTTTTTTTTTTGGGCTATACGCATTGCTCCTCCCCCCACAAAATATATAAATATATTCGTTTGCATTCTTTTCATTTCTTTTTTTTTTTTCCGGCTCTGTTTCCTTCCCTCTGCTTCATTCCTTCTCCCCCCCCCCTTGCACATGACCACTTGTGTGTATGCTTTTATAATAATGATTTGAGCGCCGAAGCGGGGAGAGGGGGGAGGGCAGGGGCGAAATGAAGAGGACCCTTCTCATCCTTCTCCACATACACACTCTCTCTTTTTTTCTCCCTCTCTCTCCTGATATTTTTTCCTCAAAGCTGTACACACATCTTAGTTGCTTTGCTTCATGGGAACACCACGGCGGATCGTACCCCAGCCGATCAGGCGGAACGTCTTGTCCACCATACGTGAGATTGCCACCTGCTCCCCTGTAGAGCAGCAGACCGGTGTCACCAGCTCCAGCTTGGCGATTTCGGGATCTTGAGTAATATCGAGTACCGTCGCACCAGCCGTGAGGGTGCCTACGTTGATCTGCAAGGACTCCTGCACATTCAGTTTCTGCACGCGCTTCCCTGTCGACTTGCCATCCTTCGACTTGGCACCAACCATCTCCGAGAAGAGGTAGTATTGCACCTCAATCTCGCAGTACACTTCCGGCAGCGTTCCCTCTTCGCCCAGCATGTTGCCGACCATCTTGTCCTGACGGGTGAGGGTAGGGTCGAGTGTTGTGCCCACGGCGATGAGCCCGCCTGGAATGGCATATTGAAGCACGTTGTTCTCTGCCTTGAGGGTGACCGTGCGCGTTTTTAGCGGACTATAGGTGAAGCGGGGACCTTGCTCGTTGGAGCTGCGGGAGCGCACCATACCGGGGCGAATTTCCACCACCTGACCCACCTTGATCACACCCTGTGTTACTGTGCCGCCAGCAACACCACCCTTCAGGTTTTCGATATCTCCCTCACCTGGCTTGTTGATGTCGAAGGAGCGTACAACTGTCATGCGCACCGGCGCCTTCAGGTGACGCACCGGCATCGGAATGTGGAGGAGGTACTCTAGGAGGTAGTCCACGTTGCGTTTGAGCTGCGCAGAGATGGGCACAATCGGCACGTTCAAGGCGATATTGTCCAGGTAGGCGCGGACCTGACGGTACTGGTCATGTGCCCTTACCTCACCGACAAGATCGATTTTGTTCTGCAGGACAATAAGATGATGAAGCTTCATGATCTCAACGGCCTTGAGGTGCTCCAGCGTTTGTGGCTGCGGAAAAGTTTCGTTGGCGGCAATGAGCAACAGCGCGGCGTCCATGATGGCTGCGCCGTTCAGCATGGTCGCCATCAGCACGTCGTGGCCGGGGCAGTCGACAAAGGAGAAGTGGCGCTTCAGTTTCATGGTCTCGCCGCAGTGGGGGCACGGCGTGTTGTCCGGCTGCGAGGACGGGTAGGTCTGGTAGCAGATGGGGCGTGGGCAGGATTCGCACTGGTACACCTTGGCGTTGGCGTAACCGAGGTGGATGGTAATGTTCATGACGGCCTCTCGGTGGAATTTCTGTGTCTTGACACCGCTGAGCGCCTTGACGACGGTGGACTTGCCGTGTGCCACGTGGCCGATGGTGCCGACGTTGATGGTGGCCTGCCGCGACATGACTTCGAAGGTGTCAACATTGAGCTCGTCGAGGTTGATCTTGCTGAGGTCCTGCTTGGCGAGTCCATGG
>CM007329.1:418910-453778 GCA_000333855.2 Endotrypanum monterogeii
TCGGCCATTGGAATGACTCGAGAGGATGCCAGCGAGGGAAGGAGGGAAGGAGGGGTGTGTGTGTGTGTGTGTGGATGTGTGTCGAGGGGTCGGGGGTTCTGCTACGCACACTGAGAAGAAGTCGCGATGACCACGCACAGACGAGAGGGGGTGGGGAAGGGGCAATCGGAAAACCTAAGGAATCTTCAAACAATTTGTTGGTATTTGAAGGGTGCGACGTGAGAGGCGCAAAGGCAGCAATAAGCACCAGGACAGGAAAGGGCAGAGACGGATGATGGGGTGGGGTGGGGGGGGAGAGGGGAGGGATAGTAAGGGGGAGAGGGTCAGCGGGGGATGGGGGGAGGAGCTGAATGTGAGGCGCTATGGAATTCGGATACCCGTGAGGGGCAGCGGCGACACCAGTCTCTCACCCATCTCCAAGGGCAACGGTACCATCGTACTACATTATATATATACATATGTATTACGGGTACAATGTTACAGCAGGCACCTGGAGTCTTTTTTTTTTTTGGTGGTGGTGGATGGGAGGGGCCCTGCTGAGTGGCACGCGAAGCCGGACGTGTCACGTTGGGCGGTGCCGCGTGAGGAGACAGACTGAGAGTTCATTTGTTAGTGATAGTCAAGTGAAGAGCGGAGGATAAAAGCCGGTGATCGCTTGAAGCAGCTGATAAACAAATATATATTCTACAACTCTCCGCTTCCTCTCTTTTCACAGACAACAAAACATACAACAGCACAAAAACAACATCTGAGCGATACCGACGACAACGATTGGTGACAGCGACGGCACTTGTGTGTGTATCTGTGTTGGTGTTGCCTTTTTGTTTTGTTAGCCGTGAGGTGGGGCACGTTACAGAGGGGGGAGGAAGACAGGTGAATTGAGGGGAGTGTGACGGCACACGGTTGACTCAAGAAAAAAAAGACGGTACTCAAGACCAAAAGGTGAGGCACACACAAACACACACACACACAGACATATATATATATATATATATATATACGCTACACCTTTGCGCAATTCCATGTTGATATTTGGCGCATGCCCCGCCATGCCTTCTTGCAGCTACATCCATCGTTCACCTCCTTTGTGCCACCGACGCTGGTGGTGCCGACGGCGTTGTGGGGGAAGAGGACGGCAAGATGTAGAATTTGTCACCAACATACTTCTGCCGAGCGTTTTTTTTTGTTTTTCTCATTGCTCTGTCTTCCCTCTCAGCTGGAATCTCTGCCGCGTCTTCTCCACTGCCGGGTTTACTGCGATTCCTCCGACAGGAGCTTCACCGGCACACCCTCGCGTATTGTGCCCCATCCAATCACGCGTACCTTCCGATCTACATACCGCGCCAGCACAATGCGCTGGTGTGGCGGGTTTGCTGTGAGTGGACTCTCCAGCCTACAGATGGCCCGTCCAGCATGCCGCGACGTCCGCAGAACCGTCGCTGCAGTCGTCAGCGTTCCCACACTCAGGACGATGCTTTCGTCCTCTCGCAGTGGCGCGACACGGCGACGTGAGGAGGTTGCGCGACTTGGGTGGATGCGATATGAGCTGGACTTGCGACTGAGACTGTCGCAGTTACCGCGACAAGGCGTGCCGTGTTCATCGCACGGTGGGGCGAGGCCCAGCACCTCGCGCAGAAGGAAAAACTGAATGAGAACTTCTTGATACACTTGCATACCTGTGCGACAATCTCCTTCGCATGAGGCTGGCGCGGGACACGAGTGAGCAGCGACAGTGCCCCGTGGCATCGACGGAGGCGCCATCGCCGCTGGTCCTGGGTCAGGGACCGCTTCTCCTGCGGTGGGTAGGGTTTCACTCTTCTGCAGGATGTGCGCTACTCTGATGGACCGCCATAAGGGACCGCGCCGCACCACCCGCACCACCTGCCCTCGCAGTTTGTTTTGCCGCGTCAGAGAGGGGTCGAGTGTTGTGCCAATGGCGATGAGGCCGCCCGGGACGGCAACTCGTAGATCATTTTGTTCTGCCTGGAGACGCACCACGGTGGTGCGCAGCGGGACAGCGTACAGGTCGCCAGGCGGCGGGGAAAATACGTATGCCACTTCATGCCCCGACAAGACGTCTTGCCGTTTTGGCAGCAGCCCGTCGCGCCGCCGAAGCACCAACAGACCGGGGGTAATTTCTATTTCATCTCCGACGCACAACACACCAGCCGTGATTGTCCCCCCGATGACGCCACCCTTGAGCACCATCGCATCGTCTCCGATCGGGCCAGGCAGCGAAACATCAAAGGAGCGCAGTATACTTAAAACCTGTGGGTCACTCAGCCGGCGCCGTGGGGTAGGGAGGCGGATGAGGTAGTCCAGTAAATAATTGATGTTGAGGTTCTGCTGGGCACAGATCGGGATCACCGGTGCTTTTGCATACGCGGTTTTCGTGTCGAGGTAGTGTCGAATGATGCCGTGCTGCGCCACGGCGTGCGCCTTGCTGACAAGATCGATTTTGCTCTGCAGAATAATGAGCGACGGCACACCGATCATCTCCGCCGCTGCTAAGTGCTCCAGCGTTTGTGGCTGCGGAAAAGTTTCGTTGGCGGCAATGAGCAACAGCGCGGCGTCCATGATGGCTGCGCCGTTCAGCATGGTCGCCATCAGCACGTCGTGGCCGGGGCAGTCGACAAAGGAGAAGTGGCGCTTCAGTTTCATGGTCTCGCCGCAGTGGGGGCACGGCGTGTTGTCCGGCTGCGAGGACGGGTAGGTCTGGTAGCAGATGGGGCGTGGGCAGGATTCGCACTGGTACACCTTGGCGTTGGCGTAACCGAGGTGGATGGTAATGTTCATGACGGCCTCTCGGTGGAATTTCTGTGTCTTGACACCGCTGAGCGCCTTGACGACGGTGGACTTGCCGTGTGCCACGTGGCCGATGGTGCCGACGTTGATGGTGGCCTGCCGCGACATGACTTCGAAGGTGTCAACATTGAGCTCGTCGAGGTTGATCTTGCTGAGGTCCTGCTTGGCGAGTCCATGGTCCGTATCAATGACGTTCTCGTCATCGAGAGTGAAGTCCGCAATATCCTCCTCGGCCATTGGAATGACTCGAGAGGATGCCAGCGAGGGAAGGAGGGAAGGAGGTGTGTGTGTGTGTGTGTGTGGATGTGTGTCGAGGGGTCGGGGGTTCTGCTACGCACACTGAGAAGAAGTCGCGATGACCACGCACAGACGAGAGGGGGTGGGGAAGGATAGACGGATGAATGGAGGAGACGGCATCACTTCCGTGTCAGAGACACATCTACATGCAGACGGACGGAGATGATGAGGTCGCTGTGATGTGGTGAGGGGGCCAACGCAGCGGCGAGACAAAAAAGGTAATTGGCGTTGTTTCGCTGTTACATGTGTGTACACAGGAGGAATCAACATCCACCTTTTCTCACTGACACAGACAGAAGAGGTCGGGTGTGAAGAAAGAAAGGCGAGGATCGAAGAACACAGAGACATATATACACACACACACACATATGTATATATATATATATCTATATATGTATATGTACTGGTCAACCTCTTGCCTCTTCCCTCACCCAGCAACACCACCACCTGGCGGTTCTACAGGGGGGGGGGCAGGCGCTAGGGGAAAAATTATCGAACAGAAAAAGGGGGAAAAAGCGCAATAGCAAAAAAAAAAAGAGGCATATTCAAACAAAAGAAAGAGAGAGAAACATAACCACTAAAAGAAAAAGAGAGATGAATATCTGAGTTTACGGAAAAGTGTACACCTTCAGCGTGAAGAGGCACGCGGTCCCTCGTACCGGATGTTTTCAATACCTTCCTCCGCCCCCGCCCCCTCCATTTTTAACTCTCCGACGTACAGGTGAAATGTCCCCCCCCTTCACACACACACATACATATATATATATATATATATCTATATGGTGTGCATAAATATAGATAGACTCGATGAGGTTTGTTGGTGGTGGTGGTGTGTGTGTGTGTGTGTGTGGGGGGGGGGGTGGATGATGGAGGCCGGCAAGCAGGGAAGGTTACTCAGCCAAACAAACATAGGGGAAGAGCATAAAACAAAAACAGCTGAAACAGATGAGTATCAAAATAATCTAGGTCACATATATGTATATATGTGTATGTATGTAGGTGTGTGTGCGTGTGTAGATGCGGTTCATGGGGACATTGATCCTCCTGAAGGGTGAGGGAAAGGGAGTTGGTGCACATACGGTTACTCACTGGGAAGCAATGCTGAGACTTCGGCGATCTTTTTTCCCCCTTTCTCCTTTCGCTAATCGAGGTCTGTGGATTGTGGCGACTCGTATGTGCTTGTGTAGGCGTTCATGTCGATGTGCACGTTTTTTTTTTTTGCACAATGCCCTCCCTATTCCACCTCCTACCCTGCCCCTACTCCTGGCCGGAGAGAGTTCGGGCAGCTACAGGGTAATGTCTTGATAACCAGCGCGTATCAAGCATCTATAAGCAACAGAGGTGCAGATGGGACAGGTGGGAGGGGAAGGGATCTAGTTTGCGTATTCACCCACGGACAGCTCCCCTTCCCTCTTTTAGTTTCTCACCATTTCAGCCCGCGTGCGCTCATTTCATTCTCTCTGCTGTAGGGGATCGCCTACTTGCGCACTGCGTCCTTCAGCAGCGTAGTGATCACAGACAAGAGTGAGTAGACGCATTGACGAATGGGGATATCCAAGTTTGATATATCACCCTCAGGCACCGCTGCTGAAGATGATGTGCCGGGGTTGTAGTTATTAACTCGAGACTCGATGTGGTTGATGTCGTCCTTGAGCTTAAGTGGGCGATCAGCTGGACGCAGCGCAGGGTCGTGCAGCTTTTTCATGATGTCCTCAATAGACGCCAAGAGTCTGTTGGGAATTATCATGGCGCCGGTAACAGACTCGAAGACTTTATGCATTTCATTGTTCTGTTGCGCCTTTGGTGCATTTTGCATAAACAATCGCTCGCGCCGCGTGGCTTCTTCGAGCTTCTCCTTTGTGGCCTCCGAGTCTTCCTTTAGCATGTCGTAGGTGTGCTGCAGGTCAGTGTACGCTTCCTTGTAGTTGATGAGTTGGCCTGTTGATGTGGTCACCTTGCTGGTCGCCATTCCGAGTTGGTTGCGCAGATTTGCGACTTCGTCCGCGAGAGCTCTCCGCTCCCCCTCTGCGCGGTCGAGAAGCAACTGCTTTTTGCTGAGCTCGTGCTGCAGGGAGGAGATGGTGAACATCATCTGCTCGTTTTCCTTGATGAGATCAATGGTCGTTTTGTCCAGCTCAATGTGCGGCAACGGAGTGCTACACGAGCTGCGTAGCCTGTTGGGGGAGGTGCTGGCAGTGCCTGATTCCCTCGTCTTCACTGTGTTTCTCGGCGTCCGCGTCAGCGGCGAAGACTCGCGCTGAATGGAAGCGGACTTGGTGTTGCCACCGTCCGCGTTAATGATGTTTATACTAGTACTTTGTTTCATTGCTTTGAGGTTCTCTGGACGCACGCGTGTAACGTGTCAAACCCCGAGAAGGGAGGGGGAATACAAGCAAAGGAGGGAGTAACCGAAACTGCGCCATCGTGTCATTTGGGGCGATGATTAAGTACAAGAAGTAGCAGCGAAAACATCGATGAGGGAACAGAGAATGAAGGGGAAGGGGGACGCGCCTGAGAGGATCCATTCGGTTTGTGTACCAAGACACCAGCTACCTCGGTTCCACCTACAGTCTCCTCCTCTCATGCATCTCTCCCTTGGCGCGTTCATCAGGTTCTTTTCTTTGATTCGCACGCCTCCCTCCCTCCCCCCCCTCCCCCACTGCCGTGAATCGACGCTCGCGTACGATAACGATATGACAATACTGTGGGTGAGTGTGTGGGTGCATGCGAAGCTTCTGATGCACTGGCGGTTATCTTTCGAGTGGCATGCATTCTCGCCTCTTCCCCCTCCCTCCGTTCCGTCTCTTCCTCCAAGATGTGCACCCGTAGGTTGACCCCCTTTTTTTTTCTTGGGGAGGGGGGGCGCGCCTTTCTTTTTTCATGTTGCTACTCTAGAGAGGGATTATCGCAGTGAAGGAGCGGTAGCGCACCGAAATGTTGGGGGAGTATGGTAAAAAAAAAAAAAAAGGGCGAGGAAAATAAGGGGAAAAAACACCCTGCTTGTAAACCATGCCCACGCCCACATCAACGCGGAGTCATACACGCACGTTCTGAACTCTTTTACCCAGACGCGACCTGTGCAGAAAGGGAAGAGCATCACATGTAAAATGTGTGCGCGAGAAGACGTAGGGATATCAGAGGAAGGAGAAGATGAATTGGCAGGAGCAGATTTTTTTTTCAAAAGAAAACACCGGTCCCTTGGTTTTCTTCATCGCTCACCCCTCCACCCACACCCCTGCTGGTCTTCTCTTTTCACATCTACGTGCATGTGTGCGTGTGGGGCAAAGAGGATGGGAACACAGAGTATATATATATATATATATATATATAACAATAACGCCGACGACACATTCCACTAATCAACGAATGGTGAATAAGAAGCGGTTCAAGTGCGCGCGCTAAAAGATACATACACACACATACACCGTATCGTATACGGGGAGATAGCGTAACGCCCTGAAGGGCACTATGAAATCTAAATAATAATAATAATATATCTCTATATATATATATATATATATATGTAGATATATATATATATATATATATCTCCCCTCTCACCAATTCACTCGCACAGATGTACAGGGAACGGACTTTTTTTGTCCGTTACACTCTTCCTTCAGTCAATATGTATGTATGCATGCATGTATAAATAAATAATATATATATATATATATAGGTCTCCATTAACACGACAGCGTCTTTCATGTTGACGCACGGCTTCCATCTTCTGCAGGGAGGAAGGGTGGGTAGGTGATCGAGGGGAGGAGAAAGAAAGACGGGTTGTGGTATGGGAGAGCTGAGAAAACGCAATAATATACTTGATAGGGTTCCCCCCTGTAGACACTTCGCATAGAGCGACAGGGATGAATGGATGGACGGAGGTTTGGAAAGAGAGGTAGGGGGAGGGGGAGGGATAGGGGGCCACAGCAAGTCTGTGGCTCTACTTTTATCTCGGTCTCAGTGCCACTGATGGGGGTGTTCAACCACCCTCACAGTTCTCCAGACTCTTGGCGACGGGTGCCTGGGTTGGGCAGAGCTGCCATTCCGGGGCGAGGCCGGGTGCCGCTGCTCCGGGGCCTTCCACGCATCGAGGGAGAGGCACCGGCGTGGCTTAGACATGTCGATGCGCGGGGTGCTGCTAAGGCGCACCGCGGAGGGGTACAGGGCACGACCTTCGTCCACGTTACCCTTGGTGCCCTCCGCCCCGCCCGCATGGCGATTTATTCGGTTGCTCCCGTTGGACTGCGTATTGACGTAAGGGGAGGTGCGCCTCTGCGGCGCAATAGCTGAAGTGTCATGGTCTCGGGAGCTGTACCGACGCTGTGCAATGATCACTGTGTAAGGATCTCGGAAAGCGTACCGCTCCTCCTTCTCTCTCAACGAGTATTGAAGCGCACGACTCCGCTCCTCCTCCATTTCATGACGACGTCGGGCCGCGGAGTCCATGCGCTCTTGGCGACTGCGACTACTCTTCACCAGCCGTTCCTGTAGCGCCTCATCCCGGCGCACATGACGCTGGTACACATTTTTTTCCCGTTCGAGTTCCCCGGAGATAACTGTGCGCTGACGCGCAAGTGCGTACTGGGCCGCACGCTCTGCAGCTTCCTGTCGACGGAACTCATTCTCCATCATCCTCTCTATCGCCATCCGCTCACCTTCGGTCATGGCACTGCTGCGGCGGTGATCGGTCAACGTATAGCGGTCATTCATGATGCCGAGAACACCGTTCACAGAGCTGGCCCGACGCTCCGAGAGGAGACGCGCAGATAGCACCACAGAGGAACAGCGGCGGTATTGCTGTCCGTGGAAACTGGCGACATCCGCAGCGCTGGTGCCACTCAGCGAGCGCGAAGACGACGCCGCTGCACGTGGAGTGTACATGTAGCCGCTGTTGTGCTTGGCGCCGGGACTCCTTGTTGCGGTGTACATGCCCGAATTGGAGATACGCGGTATTGGAAGTGCTGTGACGCGGACGTCGAACGGAGCTGGTGCGGAGGCGGCCGGGACGGAGGTGACCTCATCCACCTCGACATCATGTTGCTGGTCCTCATAATGATCGCCCCCCGTTTCAGGCTGATCTAGTGGCGGCTCCGTGTTTTCGCGCTCGAGATGGGATGCGCTCTGTGGGCCCTCCAACGGCTCCACAGAGCTGGACGGGTCGCACGAGATTTCGGTTTCGCCTTGATATGTATTGTTTTCACGTTCGCCTACTGGCGCGTCGGCGGTCTTGTCTTGCTCCATCATGCTGCACCCCTGTTCGTGGTGGTGCTCCTCCTCGCTGTCTATCAGATCGGCGCTTTGACGAAAAAAAAACATAGGGTGGTGGTGACGATTGTACCACGTCTGTGAAATGCCTGAAAAATGGGGAGGGGAATGTATGAGACAGAGGGGATATGAATGGGGCCCTGAGGGCACTCTGGAACAAAACCACGAGTACTTGTATTGACTCTAAGTGTAGGCACAAGAGGAGGAGGAGAGGTACACGGGAAGGGATAGTGGGATGTATACGATTTTGAGAAATGGTGCAGGATATACAAACCATTCGTATCTATTTTGTCGACAATGCATCTGTTTAAGTGTTACATGATGTATGTGCGTGTATGTGTGTGTGTGTGGGTGGGGGGGGGGGGCTTACATGCCGAGGAGCTGTAAAGACACTTTGTAGGCATCATAGGTAGCTTAAAGGCCCGAAAGGGATAAATGCGACAACGCTAGCACACGGAGTCGGTGGCGAAGAACGATATAATCAGGGGTGGGGTGTGAGGGCTTAGCAACACAGGAACATACCAGCTTTCCTCTACCCCGAATCGATCCCTCTCGACGTGAGCGTTCTGTTCACTTCAAGCGATATGCAGGGGGTACACAGCTCCTCGTCCCCTCATTGTGCCTCCCCGACACACTGTCACAGGGAAGGGATTCACGTACGGGAGAACACGCAGCAATATTTCGCCCCTCCCCACACACAAATGAGTTTCTCTGCCTTATACTTTTTTTTTTTTCTTTCTGCGTTACGGCTACCGCCATGCATCTTTTCGTGCCGTCTTGTCGCTTCATCTAAATCTGTCGAGAGAATCCGGTGTTGTAGTGAAGGGCCTGCGTTAGGAAGCGGTGCAGCATCAGCGACTCTGCTGCATCGAAATGTACGGTCCACTCCACTGTCTCCTCTTGGACGTCGGCGCCGTCCGCGGTTTGGATCTGACCGGAGGTGGGCTTCATAGATGTGCAGTGGAGGGTATAGTGATGTTTGCCTTTGGCCGTATTTGGCAGAAAGGATGCGTTTGTAAAACGGGATTGCACCTCTAGCTTGTTCATACGTCCCTCCAACACGCCGAGGAAGCGCGCCACGTACACAGGTGGAAGGGTCACAGTCACCACCCTCTCCGCGCGGTGTGCGTTTGCGGCACGAGTGCCGTCCTCGCGAATTTCAGTTGTCTGCCCACGCTGGCGGTGGTAGTCGAGCACGATAAAGCCGTCACGGTGTACCACACGTAGCAGATGGCCCGCTGCAATGTCCTCGTCGTTCCAGTGCACAATATCGAAGGCGGGAGGAAGCGCTCCACGCCGCCCACGTTGGCCTTGCACAGCGCTACTCGCATTATTGTTGCGCTGTGCGTTGGTGGTGGTCGATGCTGCAGCACTTGAGGAGGCCCAGCGCACTTGTTGCAGAGGGGATGTCTGACAAGTGAGGGAACTTATATTCGAGGAGAGACCGTCACAAACGGCCACGGCAGTGACGCCAGTGCCACTTCGCAGGGCGCACAGCGTAGACACACGACGAAGCATGACAACGCAAGGTTTAGGTGACGTGCAGGTGGCTACGATCCTGTATATTAGGACGCTCGTCAACGATATCTTTTTTTTTTTTGATGTGTGTGTGTGTTTGGCGGAGGGGGGGGGGAATGCTACGCGCGTGCTATAAAAAGGAAGCAATGCGGTTGCATACACACGAGAACGTGTGTGTGTGTGTGTGTGTGCAGTGCATAGAGAAGTAGATAAAATGTATGTATATATGTTCGTATGCATGTGTGGAGTGTGTTGAAGGGTGGCGACGAGGGGGGGGGTAGTGGAAGGAGACTGCACTTGGGATTACATCTAGTGCCTTCACGTTTTTATTGCATTTCGGGGGAGGGGGGGGGCGATGGCGAAGCACCAACGAAAGGAAAACTGTGAGGGTGCGTAGAGACACTTCCACCTCAGATCCATTGCTCGGGATGTTGTCGTTTTCTGAGTTACCAGTTGCATCCCTCTCTCCAGACACGGAGTGGGAGGGGGGAGGTAGCATACACCAATACGCACACAACGACAATACACCATTACAGAGAGGGGGAGAGCCGGGGTCCTTTGCCTGTTGGATGCACCGTAGGGTCATGCTTGCAGTCAAGGGTGGACAAAATAAGTGGTGGTGAATGGTGAGGCATGTCCTAGTGGCAGTGACAGGCCTGGGGGGGGGGAATAGGACCATGAGAGGAGCCACAAACAGGCGTCACGTATGCGTGACGCATGTACCCGCTTTTTCCCCTCCATTTCTCACGAACTTCCCCCATTCCCGTCCACAGACACACACTCAGCTGAGTTCTCGGCAGCATGAGTAATTACTTACGTGCAAGGGTTTTTTTTTTGTCCCCCCCTCCTCCTTACCCTGCGCCTTAGTGCTGGGACATACCCATCGCATCCAACATCTTCTCGAACACCAGTGAAAAGGCTGCACCGCCAACGACGCCTGCGACCAGGCCCGGATACTTGTAGGAGCGCCACCCATAACCGCCGCCAATCAAAGCACCGGCGATTGTCGGGTTCAGTTTATCCTTTCGGCCCCGGCGCTTCTCGAGTGCCACCTCGATACCCCCAAAAAGAAACCCGAAAAAGGCAAAACTACCACCGAGACGGTGAGCACTGCGCAGACTGTACCGGAAGAAGTCCGCCGTTCCCATAGCCTGCGTCGTTGTCTCGGCGGAGATCATCGAGCCAAACAAGGAGAAGCCGAACCCCATGACGTAGCCACCACATACGTTCAGCATTGCCGTAGACATGGTGCTGTCCTTGGCTATCATCATCGCCCGCTGGAGGGGCTCTATCGGCTGCCGAGGGTCCAAAATAGAAGTCATTATTGCCTACTCGTAATGCACGTACGCTAAGAAAAAAAATGTTGATTGTGGTGGTGGTGGTGGTGGAGCAATGTAGGTGGTGATGGTTGTCAATCGCATGCGTTCATCGCGCGTTGACCCCCCCCCCGCCCCCATGCGTCGCGATAGGCGGAGACGTCAGAAGACATAATGGTGAAGACAGTTTGAGAGACAGACGAGAGGGGAAAAAAAAAGGGTTTGTGTGTGTGAGCGAGTTAAAGGAGATTGTGACGTACCGTGATGCTCACCTCCTTTCCTGTGGTTTTGCTTTCTAGAGGCACGCAGGCGGCGTTGGGGGGGGGGGAAGGGGAGGGGGCGAGCATCGAGAGGATGAAGAAGTCCCGGTTCGTCTTTCGCTTTCTTCGCATCGGTATTTTTATTCTTTCAGTTTGCAATGGGGTAATGCGTACAGCGGATATACAGAGCACCTGTTCGCACGTGTCTGTATCTTCTTTTTTTGCATTGACTTCTCTCGCCTCTTACCCTGAATATTTGTTTGTGTGCATGGTGCGTGCAAGGGTGGGAGGTGTGTGGTGTCAGAAAAGGAGGGGAGGGAAGGGGAGAGGGAGTGCTGCTGCCTCGTTTTTTTTTTCCCCATCGGGTTTATTTCAGGATACTGGCTTCTACTCGCCCTCTGTATATCTTCTGCATGACACGCACCTCACAGAAGCTTCACACGTACCCCTTCCTCTTTTTCTTCCTGTGCAGGCGTGACGAGGGTCGCAGGGAAAGAAAAGGTGCCCGACATGGCCAGCTCCCCACATCTTCTCTTTAATGGGTGGACGTGGTAGGTAAGTTGCCCTCCTGGCTTCCAGACACAGTTCCTCCCTCCCCCGGGTCAACCATACTTGACGGCGGAGCACCGGTCGGCCTTACATAACGATCTCTGGCTTGCTTTGAAGGACTGCGATTCGCTGCTGGGATTCCACGCCCCATGCATCGATGCTGTGCACGGCGACAAAATTACTGAACCCGGAGAGGATGGTCAGTCGAATAAAGCGGATATCGCGTCCCGCACCCTCGGGGTCCAAGTCGAACATCTCTGTTTGCGCTCCACAAATGACATCCGTTGCGGTCATTGCAGGGGTGGTATTGACCCCGCTACTGCTACTCACGACAGGCCCACGAGCAAGGCTACGTTCTACGATGACCTCAAACTCTGTTGCAGTCTCCTTGCAGCATTTCTCGATAAGAATGTCCTTTGCGTCATTTAAGGTCACCGAGAGTTTCGAGATCTTCGCCGATGACGCGCGTGTTTGCACGATCACTTCGTGCGGAAAGCTGCCGGTGGTGAGCACAAAAGATGTGGGATTTTTGGGGTCAGTGATGGCAGTGCCAGGAAGATGATCATCGTGGAAGGAGACGAAGCTGACGTCAAAACCAACTCGCGGGTCGTTTGACACCATTTTCGCTTACGTGTTTGTGCGTGTGTGTGCTGTGTCGGCTATTTCTATGTCTGTGTGTGTGTGTGTGTGTGTGTGAGTACTCGTATGGGTCCGTTTTTTTTTTTTTTTGTGTGTGTCTGTGTTCTACCGGAGGTACACGATGGAGAATGGCGAGGGGGAGGGGTGGAGACACGGGGGTGGAAGGATGCAGTTTCTGAGCCCAGTAAAGCAACCACCAGTGAAGGTTGCGTCAACAGGTACGGGAAAAAAAAAGACATACGCGTACAATGCAGGGGAAGTCTGTTGGGGAGGTTCATGCCATCCTCACCTCTATATTTTAGAGATACATCAACACATTTCTTATACACACACACACACACACACACACATATATATATATATATATCATCAGCAGCAACAACGCAATAATGATGCTGTTGCTGACGCGTGCTATCACCCAGCTTTTATTTTTTCCATGATACTTGAATAGAATCGTGTATTTATACGAAGGTTTATGCAAACATAAATAAAAAGAGATATACACCTCTTTGCATCTTGAGTGTGAGGGGAGGTCGGATGAGGTGTTAGGGGAGGGAGGAGCGGAGTGGAGACCAACACACACGCACACATGTGAATGCTTCTGTTGTACACGAGCTTCTCCCCTCCTCTCTTTCCCTTATCTACACACTATCACGCCCTCATGTTCAAACAAAACGTCAAGTATATATATATATATATATATATCCTTTCCATTCCACAGGAGGTGTCGTGTGTGTTGGCCGCGATGAGCGAGGGAGACGAAGAGGGAGGGGAGGCGTTCTGGACGAGACACCGATGCCAAAGACGACGTGGCGGCTTCCCTTGAAGCGCTGACCCCCCACACTCGTCTTTTTATGCAACCCCCACTCTCCCCTCTGCCGAGGAACATTACACACACTCCCTCCTTTCCCCCTCTCCTTCCCTGAGCAGACGAACACAACACCCTATTTTCTAGGGAGATCCGTTCCTGTGCTACGCTCACAGTTCATCTCGCCCACGTTTGTGCCCTCTGCGTCCATGTCCACCACCAGCTGCTTTGCGTCTAGGTCCTAGCTCCCACTCGCGTGAGTACCGCAACACTTCATGGTCTGGTCGGTTCACGTTGCCGCTCTCGTTTATGTCCCATTGACTACGACTGTTTCTGCGGCGCTCCCGAACCTCTGAGACGCGGGCGTCGTGCAAGACCTCCCGCTGCACACCTCGAATTGTTTTGTTGTACACTTGAAGGGTACCACTGTTCATGTCGTACGTGCCCGACTGCTTCAATGGCGTCGGGTCACCGACGCGTCGAAGCAAGTGTGCGCGACGGAGCTGCCGACGCTGAAACATCTGAACACGCTTGTCCTTGGCTGCGTGTAGTGCACTACCTTGGCTGTAATCCACAGCCTCACCGTGAGTGAGTCGTTCCCACGCGCCGCGTTCTCGCAGCTGCTTCTTTTGCTCAGACACCTGCGCGAGGCGCTCCGCGTACGGTACGGCGGTCTGATTGGAGCATAAGACGGCGTCCTGCCCCCGCGCCCGCACGTTTGTCGGTCGCTTACCACCGATGCGCTCAAACCTCTTCCAATTTTCCTCAATACGCTCCTCCATTGTCATGTTGTCGGAGTGCAGAGCGGCGGTTCGGGCGTAGATGTCCTGCAAGTCTTCGTTGATGCGCTGGTGGTGCACGAGCAAGTCTCGGTGATCAGAACGCTTCTTCCGAGAGTTTTGCATATACGACGAAGCATGGCCTTCATTCTCCTCGTAGTGGATGCCGCGATGCAGCGCGCGCGGTCCTTCGATTTTGTTGCGCTCCTTGACGAGCTGCCGCGTCGCACGGCTATGGAGAGGCGGCATTTTTTTATCCCGTTTTTTTTTGTTGTTGTTGTTGTCTCAGCGCGTTTCGTGTTAACACCCACACCCACACACACTGAGCGCTGGTGTTCCGCCCGAGCGAAGAGAATCGAATGAATATTGATCAGCTGACTGTTGATGGATACATACACACACACACACACTTATATATATATATATATATATATATATATATATATATATATATATGTATATGTCCTAGCGGAGACGTCCGCGCGCGGGTATGAGTGCGCCAATTCCGTACCATTGGGAGGGGGGGGGGGCAGGAAATCCAGTTTGAAGAGGGGAGAGGAGGGGGTGATGATGATGATTAGAGGATATCAAGATGAGCGTTGCCTCCAAACGTCTTCGCATACGAGGGACACACACACACACACACACACAAACCAAAAGACATCAAACATAGAAATATTAAACGAGTCACTGCGCATATCAATCAAAATACCACATCATTGATCTACTTTCCATTCCTTCATCCTATACTTTCATTTCTTTACTACAGCAGAAGGCAGGGGAAAACTCTACTGTATATGTATGAGATGATATGCGATGGGCGGAGGGGCGATGGGCGGAGGGGGGGGGGGCACCGGACGGAGGTCTCTTCCCATAGCTTTACTGCTTCCTTGCTCGCCTACGATTCGTTTTGTTTGTTCTACGTGAATACATGCATTCAAGCATGAAAAGAATAAATGAGGTGTGTGCACAAGTTGTTTTATGTATTCTTTTTTCGTTTTTTTGGAGGGAGAGGTCCCGAATGAGTGGTGGGTCCACCCGCTGCCACCTTACCCCCCTCCTTTTTTTTTTTTTGTTGTGTGTGTGTGTGTGTGTGTGTGTGTGTAATAATGTGTGGAGTTCGCGATGGGGAGAGCACAGTTTCATGTTTGTGTCTAACCGCTTCGCCAACTACTGAAGTGATACCGGACGTATGCTGCCACAGAAACAAACAAACAAACAAAAGAAAAATAATGTCCAAGGAGGACAAACGAGTTCACATGTCGTACTTGACCTGAACGCGGAACATTCCGCCGGCCTGTGCAGCCGCCTCAGACGTATGTCGCACCGCCTCTTCATATTTCTTCCGCACCGCCTCCAACTGAGTGTTATTCGTTCGGGTCTGGTTGAGGAGAGCCCGCTGCTGATGGAGCAGGTTGCGCAGCTGATTGTGGTACTCACGACGCTTGCGTCCTGCGATGTGTGTCTCCTGTACCTTGTCGATGCCGAGCCAGCTAGCAGTCGAGTACACTCCAAATCCAAAAGCACACAATGCGATCAGAGAGACCCACAACGCACCCATGTAAACACGCCAGGAAGAGGACCTTCGGTGCGCCTCCTCATAGCCTATGTGTCCCTTGACGTACCGAAAGGGAATCGGATCCTCACAGAGACTCACCATTTCTTCCGCCGTCCCCGTAGCCACGTAGCCATCCATGTTCTGCATCACTGCCGAGTACAGCTGCTCGTCTCGCTGCGCACCACTCATGGATGGGTACGCCGAATCAACTTCATTGTCAGCTGACCCAACATTCCCGCTGTTTGAGGGCCCCGCGGATTGTGTACTGACCATGTCATGTCCGCTGCGGTCTACCATGCCGCGCCTAACCTTTTCCAGCAGCCTCACATTCTCTATGAGATTCGCAGCCGCCTCCATGCGCGGCATTGTACGCCACAACTGATCCGTCACGTGCTGCCTTTGTGTGTCTTCCTTTTCTGTTGAGGGAGAATGGCATAAAGCCTCGAAGGCAGCCTTCACTGCACTTCTTCGACGAGCTGTAGAAGACGCCGTTGGCGGTGGTGTCAAGGATGATGCTGTGGCTGCTTTTTCATGTATCGCCTTCCATGCCTGGACGAGCAACATGGCCTTTGGGGTGTACACATCGCGCATCAGACTCGCCCATGTGGGATCGTACATGAGTTTCTGTTTCACGTGAAGGTAGCAGAAGGTGCTGTGGTACACGTGGTCATGAGCAAGTCGGTGTAATGCCTTCTTGGCGGCTTCCTCGTCACCATATGTGCACTCGAAGCTTTGTCGCTGAAGCTGGAGCACCTCCTGCGCCAGTGACGGCTGCTCGGCGTAGCGGAACGCGCCGTCGGCGATGCGGTCGGCTGAGGGCTGTGTTTTCCGAAACACGTAGCGTGAGTAGAACTCCCACCACAAGTCCATCACGGTCACGGAGGCCCCGTCCTGCACAGGAATGTGATCTGGCTGCAGGCACTGCCAAAGCTTTTCTTCAAGGGCAGCCGGCTGAAGACCACGGCCAGGGAATGTTGGGCCAATCCGCTTCACACGCTGCGATAGTGATGCCGGTGAGAGTTGCGCAGCGACGTCGTGACTGCCGTCTTCGACAACTTCAACACGTGACGCCGGTGTCCCCAGCGTCTCGGATTTCCAGCAGACCACTACGCGCGGTGCTACAGGCTCTACCGGCACGGTGGCCGACGACTGCGAGCAGGGGCTCAGCAGGAGTGCCGGGTATTCGTGGAGGAGAAGCGCGCGGCTCAGCTCGCCTCCCGGAACCTCCCATTCTCCCACATCCCCCCGCAGACAGGCGTCACGCGTCAGTAGGAAGGGGTTCACAAACGGACAGCAGTGCGCGAATTCTAAACACAGGAGAGACAGCGGCATGTGAGGCTCGTTTTCGACCAACGCCTCGAGCACTGCATCTTTTTCCCATTCGCGATTCCCTTCGCTGTTTTCACCAGGTGCGGGTATGAAGGAGAGGTGCACGGCGAGGTAGCACTGTTCGGCATCGGCGCCCTTGGCAAACATGACGCTGCCCATGCCGCGTGCCTCGTCGTACAAGAAAAAATCTACTGTCCCATATTTCTCAAAGAATCCACGAACGACCGCCTCCGAGTAGGCGAGGGGACGCCCCAGTGTTGTGGACAAGTGCTTGGCACTCGGTGGGGAGCGCCGATGTTGCCATGCGCAGGGGAAGCCGGCGAAAAAGATTTCTTTGCACGCCGATAGCTTCTCCTCACCTCGTCGTTGCACCGAGCGGACACGGCTGTGGTCGCATGCGACCTTTCTGTCAGCTATTTTTTCTGAGCGCTGAGATACGGCGGGGTGTCGGCGAGACGCCGCCGAGAGAGCTGCAGATGATAATGATGTTGCCATAGGTTTGATAAAGGAGGCCTGCGAATGAGCACACCCATACACACATACAACATACAAAAAAAAAGGAGAGAGAAGGGGGTGAGTACAGGAAAGGTTGAGCGGACGAGGTGACAAGACATCGATTTTTGAGGTGAGTGAGGTAAACACATGGCGATGGCGAGTACATTGCGTCCTCTACTCTGTAGGGGCTGTATGGCGCTAACCGCCCCCTTTTTTTTAAACCCCCCCTCCGACACACCCACACACACTACTGACAATACACAGCGGGTACCACCACCGAGAGGCATGGAAAGCCTCTTGAGTAACACAGAAAGAATTGCAGACTAAAATCGACTGTCGCAGGAGACTCAAAATTCGCGTTTTTACAGCCCTTCTCTTCCACTGCGAATGACTTCAACCCTGTGCTGAGGAGGTGTGCGGACAACAGCTCGCCGACACCCGTGTGCTTCAGGCAGACATCCCCTCGCAAAGGACCCCCCCCCTCCTCATGCTCCATCGATGGGAAAAGAAAAGTGGACGTCACATACAATAGGCTGGAAACGTTGAGAAGAACTAACAGCGACAACCAGGAGGGGGTGAGGCGAAATGGGAAGAGAAGTCAGATGACCCTACACAGAAGAAACATGTTGTTGCATTTTTTTTTCTTTCGCTCTGTGTGTGTGTGTGTGCCTTTGGAGTGACACAGACTCCGCTGTGTTTGTGAATGGTATCTGCAAGAGGGGTCAAATGAATAGGAGAGGGAGGCGACTGCGCGAGGGGTCACCGGTGAAGGAATGAAGTACACCTGCCATACCACACACGCATACATAAAGAGGAGGGGGGGAGAACGAAGGTGCATTTTTTTGTTCTTGATGACTCTTGCCCGCGATGGTGGTGTAGGTGGCGGAACGAACGAGACGAGCAGCGACGTCAACAGAGTATGTGCCTCATTAGATGGGCAGGGATAAGCCCGTATTCGGGTGTGCTGTGTGCTTGTGTGCCTGGTGAAAGGGGGGGGGGACATATATATATATAAAGTCAGCGCAGCGGGGGTAACTGAGGAGGAGAACAGCATCAAGTGCACCAGAAAAGGCCGAGATGATCACCTTGAAGATGGGAGGGGGGGGGGGAGAGGTGGAGAAGCGGGCACATTCTGTGGGAGGGGGAGAAGTAAAAAACATCAGTATCGTGCACACAGGAGGAGGGAGACGCCCATCTCTGAAGAATATTAAAAAAAAACAATAGCACCAACGACCCTAAATACTGCACGGTACGTCATCACAGAACAAAGCCACCATCTGCTACTTGCCAACCCCCATCCCCCCCCCCATACACGTTCAGAAGCTACAGCAGCTACGCACCTTCCACCCCCCCTGTATACTCACGATCACCGCGTGAGTATTGGAGGGGCTTCACGGACTCGAATAGATGATGGGTGAAAGAAGTGAACATACATCCGATTGCATCGAAGACAGGCAGCGAAGAAAACAAGTAAGGAGAGGGGGAGGATTGTTATGGGGAAAACAACAACAACGACAGCAAAAAGCAGAGCGTTCCATCTGAACGGATGATTGGTTTTATGCTCCAGGAGAGGCCGCTAGCATCCCACGGCGCGCGGGTGGGTGGGTGGGGAGGAGGAGCGCTGCCAACAATATTATAAATATATATTTTTGCCGTGTCGTTCGAGATCTTCTAAACTCATACCGCCTCCACGCTGCACCATTATCGCCCCCCCTTTCTTTTCGTCACTCTCGGCACCGACAAGGGGAGGAGAGGTGGTGGTGGTGGTGGTGGTGATAGCACCCGAGGTCCTCTCCCTGTGGCCACCCATCCACCCCCAGGAGTCAGCCGAACCATTGCGCCATGTGCGGTTCCGAACAGAAGCGTTTGGGCCTACCGTGAGCGAGCATAGGAAGGGGGGAGGGGTGCGTGAAGACGTACCATGCCACGGGACACAAGATATAGAGTGGATACAGGAGAAGGGGAGGGGCACCCCCGCACCGAGGCTCGCTCACTCAGTACACGTTTGGGTCCACAGACTTGGCGTACTCCATCTCACGCCGTAGGTGATCCATCTCTTCCTCAGTCCACTCGTTCTGCATGTGCAGAAAATTCCGAATGCGTTCGGCACCCTCCATGATGTCTGGCGCCGCACGCGCGATGTCGTCAATGCGGACAGCCATGTAGGCAGCGCACAGCGAGGACAGCTGCGAGAAACGCAGGAAAAGAGCGCAGTTCAGCAGGTCGACGAGGTAGTCCTCCCTCTCCGCTCTCTCCACCAGCTCCATTTCGCTGTGGTACACCACCGTGCGCAGGTCCTGGGTCAGGGGACGTGGTATGCTGCTAGTGCGCTTGTCGCCGGGAAGCATCGCGTACGCGCGCACCACGTCCAACACTTCATTACCATACTCCAAACCCTCCGCCTTTACCGGCTCCGTGTCGCTATCGCCAGCGTCTACCGACTCGTCTGTGTCATCAGCTCCAGCCCGTGCGGCGCGGAATAGTTGGTCCATGTCAAGCATGCCGAACAGCTCCTTCGCCGTGGCCAGCGGCATCTCCACTGAGTAGCCGCTGACGTTAGTGATGCGGAAGACTTCCTCCGTCGACATAGCTACATGCGACACTGTGTGTTTGAGGGGGGAGGGGGGGGAGGGCAAAATGATGAAGAGCGGGTGTGCTTTCTTACATTATGTACACCATATCAAAGGAAAAGGGAGAGAGGGCAGGGGAGGGGGGGAACGATACAAGGGGGTCGAGGTGGTGGCAAGGATGCATCCGCAGCATTCGTGGCCAGCGTTGTACGACAGCAGTGTGGGCGCATCACCTCTGTATGGTGATGCGCCCCACTGCCGCTCTCTCTCTAGTAAGGGAAGAGGGAGGGGGAGAGATGCACATTGCACACCGCTAAAACCCTCCAAGTCTCCTAACCGAGAGATTTTTGAAAGACAGTGCGACATCACCAGAGGAAAAACGAGGGGGAACGATCACGCTGTATTTTTCGTAACCCGCCCCCTCCTCCCCCCTCTCGTGCGGAGCGGCGTTTCGATGTAGGGTCGGTCCGACGTGATTGGAGAAGACCAAAGGAGGGAAAACATTCGTTGAGCTAATGCTTTATTCGGGCTACAGCCCTCATGTTGCCCCCCTCTCCTCCTCCATACCCGCAAATGCCGCTTGGGATATTGGTGCCATCTGCATCATGAACACCCCGTCGAAACACCCGCTCCAAGGCGAGTATGTACACACAGACAGAATCATCTCCCCCCCCACACACACAGACATGCGGAAACACGAAGAAAGAGATTTGTCTCGATAGAATTACAGCCGTCCGCAGACAGGGGCCTTTGCCTCGCTTTCCTGCTTTTCCTTCCCCCACCGGCTTTCCCTCTCCCCCCAAAATAAAACGACGGCACCAACGCCTTCACAGCGAATATGTATATATATATATATATACTGAACAACATCATGCACCCGACCCAATGAACATAGTCAACATGTGGGTGAGGTGAGGAAGGGAGGGAAGGAAAGGGCGAAAATGGCGAAAGAAAGGTGGTGTGTTTACAAGCAAGCATTGACAAAGGGGGACAGAGAGACCCTCCCCTGTTCCAAGACTGATCTACTAGAAACACCTCACCTCAGTCCTCCACAATTTTTTTTTTAGTACACATACACACACACACATTGATTCAGATGCAACAGACGGAGAGACGGGAGGGGAAAAAAAAGGAGGAGAGGCGTAGGGCTACCTTCAGCGACATAATCACCCCATGCATCGATGTGTTTGAGCGTACACACAAAAAAAGGGGAAGGAGGTGTCGCCTCAAGGCATAAAAGAAAGATATCTAGTGCCATCAGGTGGCATGTGCCAGTGCTTCCCCCGCCTTCCCTCACGAGCATGTTATTAATCTGCCTCCTCATTTGCCGGCCACTCATTTTCAATCTTAAGACAATCCGTTTCTCGCCTGCTCCAGTCGCTGGACAAGCACAGACCCTGCCGGATGAGGTGCGCAGCCTCGAAGTTGTCCTTTGCAGCATAAGACATGCGTATCATGAAGTCGGCCAACCACCCAGCACAGAGAGCTTGCAGGGGGGCGATCTGCAGTACTTTCGCCGCGGCCATCACCTTCATGAGTGTGCGTACACCCTCTGGTGGCGGCGGCGGAAGCAAGAGCGCCAACCTGACCCTTGCATCGCGCATGTGCATGCTTGGGGAGCCGTAGTCAAAACCAGGGCAGACCTTCAGGATGGCGCAAGATGCTTCGAGCATCGTTTCGGGTGCTCTGAGCACGTCGATGTAAAGAAAAGAATGCTCCCACGGGGACAGATATGCGACCAGGGGTGTCATCAGGGGTGCTGGAATGAGGGCAGGTCCAGAGGACGACAAAGCACGGGCAAACCGTGATGTGCTGCACATTGTGCTCTCCGAGGGGCAACTCGTTTCTTCACCGTGGCCTCGCGCGGCAAGACCCCCGGGCGACGGGCCGTCTGACTTGGCGTTGAAGGAGGCCTCGCTCGTATTTGAGGTTTCTTCCGCCTCTTCATCGCTACTGTCAGAGGAAATCCTTGACCCGGTTGCAATGGAGGAGGAGGAGGAGCTCGTTAAGCTTCTGTCCTTCACGTCGTCCTCTTCTCCCCTGGCACCGCCAACGCCGCGGCGCCGGTGCTTTTGACGAGTGCCGCTGACGGCAGCGGCCACGGTTGCGTTCACCTTGGCGAAGTGCTTCATGTACTTGATGCACACGTGTAGGGTAGAGGAGTGGATGCCGAAAGCCGTTCGGGGCGCAGCATCGCCTGATCCTGGAGATGCACACGGCGCCACCTGCTCAGCTGCTGCTGTGCCACCTGTCGACCTGCCGTTGTCCGACTGCTTCACTGCTTCGTTCCCAGGCAACGGTGTCGGCGACGACGACGACGAGGCCCCCGACGTGGGTGCTGAATAAGAGGGTGGTACGGGCTGCGCAAGGTCAAATACTATGCCGGTGGAGGAGATGCGGATGCCGTCTGCACAGAGGACGCTCTTCGCTGGTGGGTCCGTCATGACGTCAGACACCTCCTCGTTTTTGGTAGAGGAGGCTGTGGCAGCGGCCCAGGATAAATGATCCGTTGGCGATGGCACAGGAATGTTGGTGGCTTCTCCTGTTTCACGTGCAAGGGGTGGTTTGCCACAGGGTGATGTGCTGCCAGCGCTCTGTGTATGAGACGAGTCGACTTCGAGTGTGGTGCTATCGTCTGCAACGGTTCCCTCCTCGCGCAGAAGTTCCCCCAAGTCGTCTTCGTCGGCCATGCATGGAGTGCGCTGGTGACAGCTGCTGCTGGGGGAGCGCCAATCTGGTGGCGGAGAGGGTATATTAGGGAAACCGCTCCCGCTGAGAGCACTTGCGGTCGAAGCTATGGCTGCTGCAGCCGCGGTGTTCAACGTCTCCTCATAACTCAGTTTGCAAGTCCCTCTCTTGGCGTGCACATCTGCGTCATCTTCGTCTGCCGCATCCGCCTGGACGAGAGTGGTGCCGCGATGGCGGCTTTTACCAAGACTTATACCCATTGCAGGGTCACGGTGCAGAGGGGGCGAGTGGGGGTGTTGAGACTCATAACCGCCATTCGGCATCCCAGCGGTAGCGGTAGTAAGACCCGGGGAGGAGGAGGGCGGCAATCCCCAGGACGATGAGGCAGCCGCGGCACTGTTCAGTTCCACATTGCCTAGATTGCGTGGGTCGCGCGAAAGGTGGCTGTCCTTCTCTTGATAAGTTGCACACCCACCGTCGCCCTGCTCTTGCCCTTCCTCCGTCTTTTCATCGTCGTTGCCCTCTTCGCTGCTGAGCACGCTTGGTGTGGACATGTCAAGATCGATTGCGACGCTCGGCAACAGTTGTGGTCCGAAGCTGAGAGGACACGTCTCTGAGAGAGAAAGAGGGGAGCGCAACGCACGCATGATGGAGCAGGCTTCGTTCATCCTCACAATACCTGCCGCTTCTTCTTCCGTGGTGCCGTCTACACTTCTGCTACGATTTCCCACGTCTTCAAGAGACTGCCATGATGTAGCACCCTGTTTCGTCGGAGACAGAGCCTGGATGGGCACACCGCAGAGAAACACGTTGGTGTGGTGCGAGGCTCCTAACACGTCAGTGGCCACTCCTGCCGCGTCACCAACCCGCGTTGGGGTACTACAGTTGCTGCCTGTCTTGAAGGGTGTTGTCGTGTGCGACACGGAATCCTCTACGGAGGACGGCAACACGCTGGTTGTGCGATCCGAGTCCGAGTCCTCGCTCACGGCACTAAGCGTGCTCTGCTCAGCCTCACCGTCACCCCCTGTCGCCTCAAGGGCTCCCCTTTTCAGAGTCTCTCCTTCAGAGAGCGGCAACCTCCTGTCAGGCTCATGCGCGGTCTCGTCATCATCGTTCGGGTGGCGCACCACCTGGATTACATTCAGGAGCTCCTCCTGTTCTTGCTGCTGGTGCTGCAGCTGCCCTGATCTCATGTCTGCCATGTCTACACTGCCGCTACCCATCTCCCTCAGCACACCGCTTGTCGCCGCCAGGTCCCCCTCCGTTTCCCCATAGAAACGTGCGATATAGTTTTCATCTGGCGTCTCCTCCAGGTCGTCCTCCCCCCCCTCCTCGTTGGCTGAGATTGGGCTGCAAGGCGTGTCGAGGGCACTCTTGGTTGTGTGGGACTGGTACACATTCGCCCATTTACGCAGGGCGCCGTCAAGGAGGTCGGAGTGGGCGACGGTGGAGGGGCTCAGCATAAATGTCTCCCCGTCGCTGGAGATGATGGAGATGATGGGTACCGTGGAAGCTTCGCCTGTGTTGGCTGGCGGCGAGGGTGACGCCTCCATGGCATGAGGTGCCCTCTGCATACTGACTTTCTACTGTGACTGAGGCCTTGGGCGGCGGTCCTTATATGCTGCTATTATTGCCGATGCTTGCGTCTATAACACCGAGTGAAATCCGAGAAGAGGTCAAAGACACCCTCCCCCTTTTTTATATCTGGAGGGGGAGTATCCAAAGCCAGCTGGCCGTCGTAGGTCGAGTTTTTTTTTTTTTTAAACTTTCTAACAGCAAGCCAGAACAACAACAAAAAATCACTGAAACTCAGCAACCCCCCCCCTCCACACACACACACACACACACACACAGACACAAGCGCAAGGAATAGGATGAGGGGAGGAGCGAGAGCGCTAGCCGTTCGTGGCCTTCAAAAAGGGCAGTGTAGCTGCCCCTTGCAGTCCCTTGAGATCGTCTAACTGGGAACGGGGAGTAGACAGAATAAGCGGAGAAAAGGTAAGGGATTGGCTGCGTGAGCGTGCAGCTCTCCAAATAAAATAAAAACCAGCAGCAGCAGTAGCAAACGTGATTGCTGATGTATGATGATGGTCAGAAAAAAAAAGGGGAGAGAGGGGGGGGGGAGGGAACGTCAGCAGAGCTGTCGACTGTACAACACGACGGGGTCCAAAACCAGTCTGATCACACAACACGATGAGAGTCGGCACCGCCGCCACTGCGAGTGTATGTATGTTTGTATTCGGCGTAGGAGGTACAGAGAAGGGGTGGAATAGATGAGTGCTTTCTTCGAACGTCATATAAAATTCAATATACATATACTTTGTTACCTCACACCGCGGAGGGAACCGGGCAAATGACGATGCTGGCAATGTCACAGCTGGCAGAAATGCGCACACACACACACCGGACAAGACTACCAGGGAGGGAGGCTAAGCGAAATTCGCCTACAAGAGGGAGGTGGAAAAGTATCTATATTGCACAAACACCAGCACAAGGATGGCGTACACTCCCGCTCCTTCCTCCCTACTGTATCTATATTATATATATATATATATATATATGTGTGTGTGTATGCGTATTTGTTTGTTGTTTTGCTTTAATAGTCGTCATAAGAGGGCGGCTACACGGCGCTGTCTTAATACGAATTGCACGCGTGCGTGGGTGTGCAGCTGCGGAGAGTAGTTGTTTGGAGATGAACGAACATAGGAAAAGTGTGTGTGGTGGGGGGGGGGGGAGGGGCAGGGCGGGCAGACAGCAAGGCAGCGAGTGAAGCAGTCTAATAGAAACGTATATATATTTTAAAAAGCTACAACAGGGAGTCAGACGAAGACACCAGCGGCACACATGCGCGGGGAATCTGCCAGAAGAAAAGCACGCCGAAAGAAGGAAGGGTACACAGAAATAAATTAATAATAATAATAATATTAATAGTGAGTTGACAAGTTCTAATCCCCTATTCCTTGAAACCAAACCCATCAGCGGCGATGTGTTCTTCGCGAGATAAAACATTTTGCCTCTGGAGGGTGGGAAGGGGGTAAGCATCTCTTCGCAATCACTGGCGATGACACCCACCGGCTAACGACATTCACAAACGCATGGGTGAAAAGCGTAACGAAGCTGTCCACCTGTGCAAGTGCTGATATAGGTTGAGATGTTCGCGGTGACATCAAGAACACTAACCTCTATTTTCTTCCATTGGTATTTACGCTTGCCTCCATGTCGCTTCTATTACGCATGGGTATCTGGAAAGGGGAAGTCGTGTGCTCCTTGTCTCCTCCTTCCCCCCCCCTTTTCTTTTTTTGCTGCTGTGGACCCCGCTTTACCTAGAGTCGCACTTCGCTGGGGCTTCCACACCTTTTCCCATCCATCATATTTTCTTTTTGTGTTTTTGAGGTCGACATTACCGCACTCTTTTGCAGTGCTGCAGCCCCAGAGCTCTCAACCCCTTTTCCCTCATCTCATTACCCAGAAGGAAAGAGTTGTGATGACCGTCGTGCTCGTGGTGGTGTGGTGGGGGTTCGAGCGCCAAACGACATCTGCATTTTAAAAATGGAACGCAACTGTGTCTGACATGCGCTTGGGTATATAACGGCATCTCCAGAAGGAAGGGAAGGGGAGGAGAGAAGCGTGTCGGTGTGTGTGTGTGCACAAACCTCGACTACCATTGGTGGTACATGTACTTGCTCATGTATGTACGCCATATTCGCCCCCTCCCTTTTTTTTCCCCCCGTTGTCTTGCTTCAAGACGGTTGCAACACCATTCGACGCAGTCGAAACCAAATGCGATCATGTATTCCGACTTTCTGCCAGGAGCTGCCGATGTCTCCGTGAATCGCTCAGCGTCCACCAGTGCACTGTACCATTACGTAGAAACTGCATGCCCGTCAGGGAAGGTATGTAGCACTGGTCAGCCGGGTGCGAGAGACTGCTGACAGTGGGACACATAGAGAAGGTCGTCAGCACCCCACTCGCAACGTCCAGCTGAAAGGACACTTGCTCACGGAGGAGGACATGCTGGATGGCGCTATGCGTGCTGGTGTGCTCCCCCCCAGTCCCTCCGCCACCGTCACCATCGTCTAGGTCTTCCGTAGAAAGACGGTCGCCGTCATCAGTGGTGGTGTTGGCATGCCAGGAACGACGTCGATACCGAGCCGGCGCCCCACCCCTTCTACTGCGGGGGCGCTTTGCGGCACCGTTGCGTCGATCCGCATCCCTGTCAATTAGGTTCATGGGAGACTGCAGGGAAAGCGCAGTCAAAGTACCAACACGAAGCGTCGGCGGAAAAGAGGCGGCAGCATTGGCGTACGAAGATGGTGCAGAGGACTGGGGTACTGCCGTCTTAGCGTGCACTTCCTCAAACCCCTCTGTACAAGTGCATGGTGCCTTCGTTTCTTCGCCATCACCCAAGCGGAGACACCTCGCCACTTCCGTCTTGAGGCGCTCGCACATATGACGCATGACACGAGTCATGAGCGCCGCGGGCACACCTGCTTCCTCCACGTGAAAGCCGCTGTCTGCGCCGCCCGACGCGATTCTAGTGCACTCGCGGTGCCACTGTGCGGACCAAATGCTAAGAGGAAGTGGAGGTGCTCTTGGCTCCCTGGTTCCCTTGCAGATGCATTCACGCATTATTGGCACTGCTACGATATCGGAGTCAGACCTTGTACATTTCTTGTATACTGTCGCCCATAAACTCGCGGTGGCCAACGCACTAACGCTTCTTTGCGCCCCTGGCGTGTCTGGTGTATTTGAATCATCTGACCAAGCGGTCGGAAGTGCGACGACTGAGTCCCACAGGTCGAGAAGGCGCTGCAAAGCAGCGCGAATGATATTTTCCGCCTCAAGGAGGCCGACTGCAGTAAGACTCGTAGCTGCGGGCACCTTGTCTCGATCGCCCTGAAATGTTCTCTCCTCCTCCTCCTCCTCCCCCAGCAGCAGCAGCAGGGTGTCCACACACGTGTAGCACAGCGCGCACCACGAGCTGAAAAGCGGACCATGGCGGCTGAGGGAGCTGAGAGCCGAGACCAGGATACGCGTCGGCTGTCGGCGGTCTGCAAGGCGGTCGTTGTGCCAAGGTGCTGGCGGGTCCGCGGGGGGCAGCCGGCCGCCTCCTGCAGTCCCACCTGCACCGCAGTACCCTGCGCTTGGTAGAAGCGACGTGAACCCGGTGTGAAAAAGTCGCTCCACGTCGTGTGGACGTAGTGTGTAGGGACGCGGGGTGGGGGACAGGGTGGGCACCTTCGCTGCCGCAGAGCAACGAGGGGGAGAAGCACCGTGCCGGGGCGGGGCCCCCGCCTGCGGGACAGCAAGCGAAAAGAGGCCCAGCCATTGCCAGAGAAGCACTCCCAATGTGTCTTCCTGCACCGAAGTCAGGCGACCAGGGGCGTCGTCTTGATCAAAAATCATCCATTTGACACGCTTCTCAGGGTGGGCGGGGGAGGCTGTTGCTGTGGGCGCGCCACGGTGGCTGGACTCGCGCAGTAGTGTCATAAAGTTTTTGTAGAAGGACTGCATCGCTACAGGGACAGTGACCGTGTCAGGAGGCCGTTGCTGTGGTGCCGGCGAGGACGAGGCGGGTGCCGGCTCTGCTGTCCCCGTACACACGTCAGGGTTGAGCATCGCGCACCAGCTACTCTGTAACGGAGCCCAGAGATTTCTCTCTCAATACACATACGAATATATATATAACAAACAGAAGAGGAGGAGAGGGCGGCAGTGGCGGTATGCATGTGAAGTCGTAAAAAAAAAATGTGAGAGGAGATATTAAAGAGCTGGACTAGAACGCGTGAGGTAGAGCTGCTCTATGCATTTGTGCAGTGCTATTGTGAATGTTGCCTCCGCCAAACAAGAGGCACCAGAGGGAGGGAAGGAGGGGCCACACTTCCTCAATTTTTTTTGTTTTCTCTCAGCTTGAGCAGGCGAGTTCTACTGCCCTACACAGGGGGTGCAACGCGTGTGCGCTTCGATAGATCATCTCCGCAGTGCCGTTTCTGTACCTCCATTTTCTGTTGTACGCATGCCAGCTAGTGTATGGCGCTCTTTGAGGGAAAATAAGGGCAGCAGCGCACGCGCACAGTGCGCGTGCATCATTCCTTCCTCTTTTCCTGGATCCATGGCACCTAGTCGCCACAGGGGCTCCCCCCCTAGGGTGGTATTTGCACGCTGGACTCAGATGATGAGAGCACTACCTACCACCACGTCGGGCGTGGCTGCGGCGCTCGACCCCTCCGCTCTTGAGGGCCAGTCTGCGTCACGAGAAACCCATCGCGATTCGTGCCCAACGGTATCGCAGCGCCTCGAGTCCAGAAGCACGCCCAGAGAGCGCCGCCCACCGCCGACGACGAGCCTGCCGTGTGCATCGGCCGAGTCGCCATCATCCCAAGTAGGGAAAGGATCGGTGAGATGCACGACATCACGTCCGCTGCTTCTGTTGACACAACTTGACCTGTGACCCCTGTTTTCACCCTGTCGCTTGCGCACGTCGACATTGGCGTCAAGCAACACTACATCATGCTGCGCACCCTTACTGGTGCCGCTCTGTGGAGGAGCCATGCCATCACCCAAGGCATGCATTTCTTCAAGCCAGCAGGACTGGTAACCCGCCCAGACCATCTGTGTCCACCGCGCCGACCACTCCACACTGAGCTGTAGTGCCATAAGTACATTGGTCAAGTCCGCCTCGGTGGCACCGGGAGAAAGGGTCGCACCACCACGTGTCTGTGAAAGCCAGTCGAGTGGATCATGGCTGCGCCGCTGCGTGGTGATCATCCGCGCGACATACGATACTGGCACGCAACAGGCGTGGAGTGTGATGCTTTCATGGCGTGGGTCAGCCGCGATAGACTGGGGCGGAGCACTCGTAGAGGGCATCGTGGCACGCACTGAGGACGCAGCAGCCACTGTCGCAAACGGAAGAGTTAAGCTGGAAGGCGGCGGATGGTGCCGGGGCTCATCGTTTTCTGTCGTACTGACTCTGCACGCTAGATAGGGTAGCGTGCGCCAATCAGAAAAAATCTTTTCAACAACGAATTGCGCACCGCGACGGCGCTGCTCTTGGCCGTTGGCGCCTCCTGGCCGCTCGTTCCGTCTACCCGAGAGATTGCCTGATGCACCGTCACCATCCCCTTCCTCCTGCTGCTCCTCCTCCTCATCGCCTCCGCCGGTGCTGCAGCGGAACGTGGCCAAATCCCCTCGCTGCACTGCTGCCGTCGGTGGCATCTCATCGGCCACCACCCCAAAGGCCCCACCGCTGTTTTCACTAAGAAGACGATCGAACTCGACGCCATCGGGCAACCGCAGCCAGACTGTCTGCGGGGCGCCAAAAGCCCACATGGTCGGCTCGACGGGACGGTGCCCCCCGGCTTGCCAGCGTGCCCACTGCAGAGTCGTTACGGACGGGATGACAGCCAAAGCGTAAAGAGGGGAAGCGGCATCGCTACGACTGTGGTTGATCCCACGTGGGCGCCGCATGGTGGCTGCGTGGGGCGCAGCATCACGCCCACATAGCAGTGTTGCGATTCCATTGGTAGAAATAGGTGCGACGCGCTGGTGCTGCGGAGGCATTCTTCCGCGGCGGTTGCCACTGAGAACGGTATCACGTGCCGCCATAGCAGAGATGAGCTGCTCTTGCTCGGCGGCAAGATATTCATCTAGCGCGTGTGCATCCGCAAGCACCTGCAGATAAAGATGTAGCAATTGCTGTCGCTGTTTTCGAGCTTCTGTGGGCGCCAGCGCGGAGAGTGGGGGGGTAGGGGCGTGTATGACTGCGGTGTCCCTCTTCTCCTCTTGAGAGACTTTGTCATCGCCGGTGGTCGTACCAGGTGTGGTTGCCAAGGTCGCGGCGGCAGAGGCAGCGAGGAGCAAAGACGCCGCCCTATCATCTCGTGCCGCAATGGCCTCACACACTGCACACCGTGCATCGACGGCGCGACGCAACAGCGCACGTCCAAGTGGAGAAGTAAGTTGGGTGTACATCCGCAGGGCGACGGTGTGTTGCAGCCGCAGCTGCCGCAGCGATGGCTGTCCCGGCTCTGGCCGTGGGGTGGTGGTGGATGCGGTCTCACTTGACGCCTCGCCACCTCGCGGACTGCTGCTGCTCCTGAAAACCGGCAGGTCATTTGCAGCGTAGCGTACAACTGATGATGTAGTGGTCAGCCAGTCGTTCAGTTTTCGGGTGAGAACAGACAGAATAACAAGACGAGCAGTGGGCTCGTGTGCGTCCAGTTCCAGCGCTGCCATCGCAGGCCGCAGGACACGATCCTGGGCTTCTTGGCACTGCACGTAGGCACTACGCCATATGCCCAACGCCAACTCGTCTCCATCACATGCTTGCGGCATCGACAGATGCTGCACCTTCTCTGTCCATAATCGGTACGATAACTGGGATAGGGCCCGCGAGGCGACGGTGGCGGGGCAGGTTGACTGCCGCAGGCGCTCCGCCAGGCTAATGCGTGGCGCACTGCGTGTGCTGTCCACTCTCTCCAGGAGAGAGGGGTCGTACAGCAGCTTCAGCAGCGGCAGCGGAAGTGAGTCCAGCTGCTTGTCATATGCGAGGGCCGCTAGAGAGTTGGGTGAGAGCCCTGTCTGTAGCAAGAGTCGTACGCACGGCAGATGATGTCGTCTGCACGCTATGTCGAGTGCATTACGGCCGAGGGTGTCTACCAACTGGAGGCCCCACAAGGAGGAGGCGGTGTTGCACAGGCTACGACCCGGTACTTGGGACGTGAGCTGGCTCGCGAGATCGGGCGTGCACGTGGCAGCACCGCGACTGGATGCCGCTTGTATATGCAAAGTCGCTTGTTCACTCGCACCATCAAGAGACCTGTCGCATCGCACACCTCCAGTCCCAAGCTCAACAAAGTAAGCTTGATTGGTGTGTCTGGAGGCTGTGTTCGCGACAGTCGGGGTGACCATCGATTCGTTTGCGGGCTTCTGGTCAGACACCATCGCGGAGGTACGCCCCTCGAGTGTTCGGCACAGGAGCGCCACTAAAGACACATCGCCGCGGTTTAAGAGCCAGTGAAACACGGTGCCGCGTGCCGCCGTGCCGCGAGATTCAATGGTAGGGCTCTGCTCGCTGTTTTTGTCCTGGCGGAACTGTACCGTGGCTTCCGGGGGCTTCGTTGCAAGCGGCAGCTGCACCAGGTGAGCGAGGAGGACGCGGGTACTCGAGCGTTCATCGTGCAAGGGCCTTTTCTTCGCACCACCTCGGTCAGAAGAATATTTGATGCGGGGCTCGCGTGTCGCAACTCCCGTGGCTGGCAAAACGAGTTGTATGAATAACAAGGCGCTGCGCCAGCGCGCCGTTGCACTCCGTACAATTGCATTCGACATCGTTTTGTTCGCAGAGGGAGGGGGATAGGATGCCACCAACACCTCTGCGCGCCACCAGCTGATCCACAGAGCCTCAAGCGCGGCCATTCTTCTACATTCCCCGTGCTGCTGTCCCGCACCTCTTTCTTTTTCACGCGTCCCTCGACTCTGAGGCTCCCATAAGAGTGTGGAGAACACAGGGGCACAGCACAGGCGATCTAGCGAAGCTCTACAGTTGTTCCATAACGCGATCCTGCATGCCGCTACCCATCCAGACTCCCACACGTTAAGTTCGGCGACGGCGCCAACACTGTCTCGTTTGCCTTCTCGCTGCCAGCATTGCAGGGCTTCCGTGGGGGGCTCCGAGTTCTCATCCCGTTGATAGACGGCAGCGTAGTAGCGAAGGTGCACGAGCGCCTCCACCGCCAGCTCATTATCTAGGGCGGCGGCGTAGCACAGTGGACAACGCGATGTGTTGCCTGCATCGTTTCTCGAAAAGCAAGCGTGCACGGAACTTTCTGCCGCGGCGAAGCCTCGTGCGAGCACGTCAAGGGCCGCGAACAGGTATGGCTGACGCCAAAGCTGCGTCATTGAGAAACAGCATTCAAGGAGCGGAAGAAGGCGCTCGAGAACGCTGCGGCATCGACTCGACTGGTCATTTTCCCCGACAGCCCTCCCAAGCCCATAGCGTAACCGAAACGTGGCCGCGAAAGACTCGTTCCCCGTTGCACCCGCCGCTGTGAACTCGTCTGCCACTGCGCGCGTCGTCGGATCGGCGGGGTAGTCATCGGAAAAAGAGAGTGACGTACGCGTACTCTCTGGCTGGGACGAGCGGTAGGTGGGGTGATGCAGTGGATGGCGCTCGGAAGTGCTCCGAGAGCTGCTCACAACGTCCTCAGCGTAGGCGTCTGTACACTGTTGTACCATGGCCAGGCATCGCTGTCTCCAGCAAAGAGCTGCTGATGTGTACAGGATGAGTGACCAGAACATGTCGGCGACATCGATATCATCGATCCTTACCCGAGACGCCTGCGCTGCTGGCGCACCACAGGCATCCCTCAATGTCTTTGAGGACAAGATCGCATCCATATGAGCTGTGGCGCGGTACAGTTTCCGTACGCAGGCGTCGCTGTGCTCCAGACGAGACTGAAAGCGCTGCCGCACAGTCCTACAATTCATCTCTGCGACACTCGCCTGACCCAAGCACGCTGTAGAGGTGCTACACTGCCCAATGCGACGCAGCCCATCACTACTGTCAGAGATATCTGCGTTGCCGTCCGTCTCCTTCGGCGTCGCCGTGTAGAGAAGGTGCCGGAGCCGACTGACGTCCAAAAGGTCGCAAAGCACCGTTGCCGCAGTGATTCCGTTGTCTGCCCCTCGAGTCGACTCCCACGGAGTGTTGGTCAGCCATTTCTTGAGGCTTTCGAGAAGCGAGGTAGCGGTCGTGGGCAACACCACGCCCTGGTCCACCATAATGCCCCAAGGGAGGAACGAGGCTATGCAAAGAAAGTGTGTCTTCTCCCCTTCTCTCTATGTACGTACATATATCTATATATCTATATATATGTACACATAAACGTATATGCGTGTGTATGTGTGTGTATTGGAGGGGGGAGACGGTGTCTCTCTCCTCAAAAAAAAAAAAATAGATGTGTGTGCGCCGGGCAATGTCGTGCCAGTGAGCCTGTTGAGGTGGTGGAGGAAGGTAAAGACAGGAGTAGGGTTCGAGGTGTGCCGTCAACGCGCCGATGCGGGTGGACTTCGTCGGCCCTGAGAGGTCCAGGGCGATCACGAGGAGATATGGATAACAGCGTACCATAAAAAAAAAAGGACGTTGAGCAACTTGAGAGCAGACGTGGGGATGCGCTTCATTACATTGAAGTCAAGATGACGCTAAATATCTTTCTGCACCTTACGGCTTGGTGATTCAAAGACAATCACATCGGGGGTGGAGCATCGGCAGGCATTCGATGGCCACTGCTGCATGCCTCAACGAGCGTTATTACCTGTCCTTTCAACCTCCCCCTCCCCCCCCACACACAGCGCCGTTCGTCATGCTCTAGTGCACACGCCAGCATGTGTGTATGTGTATGCCTTCCCCTTCTCCACTCCCGGCAAAACCACGTGTAAAGGTGCTGCTGTAACAGCGGCAGAGGTGGGGTGGGGGGGGTGAGAGGGTTGAGAGTGTGCACTGGGGGTCGGAAAATCAGTGCGCAGTGGTGATCTATGTTTTTTTTTTTTATTTTGAATAGTGATGCCGTAGACATACACGCAGCAGAAGAGGCGGTTCAGAGCCCCCTACCTTGGCCACCCGGAAAAAAAAAACGAAAAAAAGGGGGATGGTCTGTGTAGGGCGTCAAACACACACACGCACCGGATGGGAGGGGAAGGAGCAGAACTAAGCTAGAGGGCATGGTGCAGCGTGGGGTGCTCGACCTACAGATACGCCCCGGTGCAGCCAAGGATACAATGGCCGCATGTTCTGCGGAAGGCACACACACACACGCATGAGTGTTGTGTCCACAAAACAATATATATATATATATATGTATATAAATATATTCACCAAAATGGCCGTAAAGAAGCGGAAAGCATTAGAGAAGGGAAACACATTAGAGCAGCAGGTGAGAGCGGCGGTGGGGGGGTGGCTTCATCAGTTGCTGGCTCATATTGCACC
>CM007329.1:456263-481207 GCA_000333855.2 Endotrypanum monterogeii
TATATATATATATATATATATATATATATATATGAGAGTGAGAAAGAGGGGGACAGTCGGCCAGAGCACCCCCTTCCCTCTTCTTCTCAACCTCCCCCACCCGCGCTCGCCATCCATTACCTACGCGAACATCGCGCTTGTCGACACCGAGCTGCGATCTCGTGTCACTGTGCTTTCTAGCTCCGCTTCGATCATGGCCATCGTCACGACTCGCTCCATCACCGGTAGAAGCGCAGCGGAGCAGCAGACATTGAAGGCAATGGCCCGAATGAGCTTGGGTGATATCTTCACGGCACTCAGTCGGCCATAGTCGACGTTGTCGGCAGTTGGCACACGCTCTGGGAACGCCCTGCGCCACAGCTGCTCCCGCAGGGATCGGTCCGGCAGAGTGAAAGTCAGTTCCGCCTTGAAAAACATGCACGTCGAGCGCGAGTTGATGCTTGTCGTGGAGAAGAGATTTCGGCCCCCGCTGCCGTCGTGGCCTGCGGTTGTGGCGATGACGATGATGGGCCTCGGGTAACGACGTGAGTGGTACTGAATGAGTTGGCTGAGCTGCAAACTCTTTGCGGACTCGTTGAAAAGAACTTGAGCCTCATCGAAGACGATGATTGCGCCGAGACGGCGGCCCTCCTCAAACACCGAGTGCACACGCATTTCCTCTCGGAGCAGCAGCTCTGCTACGTTGCACAGACGAACCGTGGCGCCGCACTCGTAGGCAATGCCCTCGGCCGCCAAGGATTTGCCCGTGCCGCTCACACCCTGGAACAGATACAACATCCCGCAGTCGTCGTTGGTGTCCTCGTTGAAGCCCCACTCGGTGTACAAGGTGCTTCGACTTTTGGCACAGCTTGCAATCTTCTCAAGATTTTTTCGAAGACCCGGCTCCACCACGAGTTCGGCCAGCGTGCGCTTCGGGGTCAGGTAGAACTCGCTCATTCCCTCTGGCGTCACCGCGGCCAGGAAAAATCCACGTAGCTGCTGCCTCGCACCTTCGTCGAGGTCGTTCATGGTTAGCCTCGGTGTCGCCGACTTCTCGCGTGCCACGGCCCTGCTCAGCGCTGCGAGGACGGCGTTGCGGATGAGTCCGCCTGAGAGCTCGTAGTTGAGCGCTAGTTTCTCGAGACACACGTCCTCGCTTATCTGCAGATGCCTCGGAAGGTGCGACTTCCAAATCCGCAACCGCAGCTGATGGTCCGGTGGGCGAAACTCCATCATGAGTGAGATGCGACGGTTCATGGCCTCGTCGAAGTTCTGCGCGCGGTTGGTGGCGAGGATGATAAGGCCGTCATAGCGCTCGAACTCGGACAAGAGCGCGGTAAGGGTGCTGTTGGTGGTGCGGTCCTCAAACAAAGATTCACACTCGTCGAAGAAGATGATTGCGTCGCTCAGCTTCGCTTCGCGGAAGAGAAACCGCAGCGCGTCCGTTTCAGATTTGGTTGTGGAGCGAAATTGTACTACACTGACGAGCAGAATTTTTTTATGGAGGTGGTGCGCTACAGCGTTGGCGAGCATCGTCTTACCGGTACCGCTCGGCCCATGGAATAGCATGACCAGTCCTCCTTTACTTGTGCCAAGGCCGTCGCCGAAGCCGCTGCCCTTTTTGCATTCCTCGAAAAGACTGTAGTGTTCAATGGTTGACAGTACGCGATCCATCGTGGAGCTTGGCAGTATCACATTCTCCAACACCACTTCCGGGAAGTACAGCTGCGACCCGGGCACCATCTCTGCCGTTTCGGCGGTGATGCCCATGACGTCATCGACAATCTTTCGATCGATATCGACGAGATAGTCCATTAGTTCCGTATTGAAGCAAGTGCGGCTAGAAGTCTCCAGCGAGAGGGATAGAATTCCGTTTGCCACCAGCGCTGCAGATTGGTAGAAGGCGCGCCTCGCCACGACGCGCTCTTCCAGTGTCTCACACAAAACAAAAAGCATGTACCCCACCGTGATGAGGCGTTGTCCCTCCCGCATGCCGTAGCGACCATTGACAGCCACCAGCATATCATGCGAAATGACGTTGCCCACCATGAAGAGCATAATCTGCTTCTCCATCTCGGTCAGCCCCAGCCGCTGTGCGAGTTGCTCAATGCGCGGAGTGAACTTTTTGGCAGCGAAGGTCGCCTGCAGCCGCGACGCGTGCACCATCGCTGCCACGCGCACCTTCCCCTTTAGCTCACGTATCGCCGCCTCCACCTTCGACTTGGGTGTGTAGGAGTCATCGTCGTCTTTCATGTCGCCCTCCGCGTATCGGATACGGATCAGGTTGGCAAGGATGCGAAACGAGGCATCCATGTACTCGATATTGGTTTCGTAGGGGACGCCCCGCAAGGAAGAATCTGTGTGGATGGCCGCCGATGACGACGAGAGCGCTGCTGCCGCGCCCGTGCCTGTGTTTCGGTTCCGCTGGGCGAGGGGGTTGATATCCGCGAGGGTCAGCCCAGTTTTACATGGCGCAGGCGTCGTCGTCCTCGCTTCGCCGGTGTCCCCCGGTCGTAGTGGTTCCGATGCTGGGGAGCCTGTCGACGGTGTCATCACCGCAGGCTCGTCTGCTTTCCTATCGTCGTTTTTTATCTCCTCCACAGCGTCTTTCACATCCGAGTCCGTCGTCGAATTCGCTGCTGCCGCTGCTGCCGCCGCCGCCGCTGCTGCTGCTGCTGCTGATACAGCGGCGGCGGTGACGTCACCCCCGGAAGGGGTGTAGCCAAGTTGTCGCAAAATTGCCTCTTGAAGATCACTCTGCTTTTTCGCAGTGAGCATAGCTGTGTCGAGTTGATCAAATACATCGTCGAGCATCTCATCGGGCAGCGTCATCGCGCTGCCCACAGTAGCGTCGTCATCCTCCTCGTTATCTGTGTCGCTCCCCTCGTGTCCACCCTTTAGCGGGTGTGACGCACAGCCGGTATCACTTGTGTCGGCTTTTGCAAGCCGGGCCTGCTCGACATCGACACTGCTCTTTATGGACTGCCGCTCTTCTTCGTTAAGTACCTCCAGGAGCGAGGTGCGTTCCAGCTTGATGAGCTGCTCCTCCGACAGCTGATCTCCACTCAACGCCGCGATGACCTCCGTTGGCAGCGCAAACCTGTAGTCCATGAAGGTCATGTTCATTTTGATATCAGTGAAGATCAGCCCTTGCTTCCACAGAGCACTCGTCTCTGAGAGAATGGAAAGGAGCTCTTGTGGTGTGAGGTCGTTGTGATGTGCGATGCTCGCCGGTCGTAACGGGTCGCTGATGCCTCCAGGGAAATAGCGACCGCAGTGACACAACAGAAGATATTCGAAGGTTCTGACAGCTTTCGCAGAAAGACACAAGCGCTCGCTGAGTCGCAGGACGCGTGGTTGCAGCCGCATCTTGTGGACCTGCGCATCGACGAAGTTGCCGAGGAGCTCTGTAATGGCGTCGATGCAGGGAACACACTGTCGGCAGAACTCAAGGCCAGCGAGCTCGACTTTGCGGATAACGGCAGTGTTCAAGGCCATGCCAGAGGCAAGATAGCTGTAGTGTTTCATGTACAAAAGCATATCCTTCGCTGCGAGGTAGGCCGAGTCGGAGTCAAAACCTGGCAGCCTCGCCGTACCGTACTCCCGTAGTCGCTGAAGCATGGCATCGGGCTGATAGCTCACGCCGTCGCTGCCGTTACCACCAGCAGCGTTCTCGTCTGAGACCACCGAATTTCTTCCGTCGGCCTCTACGCTGCTGCGATGCCGTTTGCGCCGCGCCGCCCTACCATTCACTTCCACCACCGGAGGAGGCAGCACTGTCGCCTCACCCCCCTCAGGAAGCAGTGTCACGCTTTCCAGAAAGGGAAGAATGCGGTAGGGAATACTAACTAGAGTCAGTGCGGTCACCTGAGCTACGGGATCACCACCCTCTGCTTTCACGGAGGCTGTCGCTCCCCCGTGGCGGCCATTGCCGCTAGTTTGGCCACCAGCCGTCATGTTGATATTTGCTTCTCTGTGGCCACCAACTGTGGCGGTGTTAGTCTGGGTTGCCATTGTTGGTATGGCGCAAAAAACAAAAAAGTCGACATACAAGCGAAGCATATCCATGAGGGTATGCGGCGGCGTTGATCCAGTCATCCCAGTTCTGTAAAACATACGTACATGATGCGCTGCTGAAGATGCCGACATTGTCCATGTCGTGTATCTGCTGGAAGTGACGGCGGAGGAGCTCTGCACCTCAGAGAGGGGGCGAGGGACATGCGGCGGCTGACCTGGTTTCGCATCACCCGGGGATGCAGAAGCAGCAACAGTATCACCGGTGCATAACACTTGAAGAGGTTGAGTTGGTGCATCAACACTCGACCTTGTCGACACCACGCTCTGCCTTTTCTTCGGTGCCATCAACGAAACAAAAAAAAACAGGAGAGAAATATCGATGACAAGACAACACACAAACACCTGAAAGGGGCGATTCGGGGGGGGGGAGAGAGGGGGGATACGCGGAGAGGGGGGGAGATGGTGAAACGCGCCACTCTGATTGTCCCGCGTCTTCTTTACTTCTCTCTGTGTGTGTGTGTGTGTATGTGTGTGTGTGCAAGCGCCAGCCTTCTCTAATTTTTTTTTTTTTGAAGAACACGAGAGCGCTTGATCCTCTGGTTTCACTGATATGAGGTGCCACCGTGTCCAGTGTCTGTGCTTGGGGTGGGGATGGGGTAGCAGTTATCCTAGCGTGTATTCACGCGTACAGGTTGGCAGGAAGCAGAAGAGAGGAAAGGTGCGGGTGTTTTGAGGTGTGTTTTGAGGTGTGTGTGTGTGTGTCTGTTTCTCATTTATATTTCTATTTTGCGTTGATGCATATCAAGAGATGACTCGCCGAATCGCCATTGCCGCAAAGAGAAGAAATTCCTTCCTCCTCCCACCTGAGGGCCTGCTACGCTGCGCACCACCACGTCTCCTCATGCTCGAAGATCAAAGCAGCAGAAACAAAAGGACGGAGGACATGGGGGCGAAAGGGAGACTTTCCCGCGTCTTTTGATACAACCTTTTAATGTCTTTGGAGCCGAAGCAACTCCACCCTACAACAAGCCCAGGTGAGCAACAGAAAAACAACACTGTTGCCTTCCTTCGAGGCATCGTTTTTCTCTCCTAAACGTGGTGGCACTCCTCCGTTGCGTGTTCGGAGACACCGCATCGCGCGCAGCCCTTCCACTTCAACACAAATGCATCGGACTCATCCTCGTCGATTTGCCGTTTCATTTTGATAGATATGTCGCTCTCACCGATGTCTTTCGATGAAGCCGCTGCGTTCTGCACCGCCCCTGGCTGCTCGGTGTCAATGGACTTGGCAGCACGTGCTCGCATTGAGCACGCGTCGTCCCCCAGAGTTGGCGAGGACACCGCCGCCGCTGCTGCCGAGCCCGCACGCGCACCAATGTACAGCGAGGTGCTCTGCGGAGCAGTGGGATGTGTGTACGTGCGCGCGAGCGACACAACACCGAAGCAACGCAGCAGCTGAACAAGCGAAAGCTGATCGTCGTAGTTCATCTCTTCCCAGCGGATGGGCAGGGTAGGGTATCGGGCAAGAGCGTCAGTCGCAGCACCTGCTGCCGCTGCAGCCCGCCTCTCTGAGCGCACCTTCGCACACCGGCGCAGGAACACCAGCAACACCCCCATGTAGTCGCTCTGCAAAAGAAAAAAGGGGCTGTTGTTGAGCTCGCCGGTAGTTACGGTGTCGTTTCTCTCTGCGTTAGCCAATGGCACCACTGCACTGGGGTCACTCCACTGGAGCTGAGCGCAGCCCGCTACCACCTCCGACGCCGTCAGCCGCGCGGCAAACTCGAACTTCCACACACGCGTGGAGGCGTCGTAGGCAATGCGAACGGGACGCGGCACCGGCGGGAGAAGCGGCAACGAGGCTGCATCCTCCGCCTCCGCAGCAGAAGTGCACTCTCCCTCGGTGTGTGCTGTTGCGGAGACGTGGGGAGGGGCAACGCAGTGGTCGAGGAAGGCGCGCAGGACAGGCTCCACAACGCGCGTGTAGTGGCCCAACAGCTGGGGTTCCTCGACCACGTCCTGCGGCGCAGCGGCAGCCGCAACGACATCCCCTACAGTTTGCAGCTGCCTCTTGGCGTCGGTGATATCACCCGAGCACAGCGCTGCATCTCCGCCCTCGCCGCCCGCACGGAATGGCCAGTGAAAGAACACGAAGAAGGAAAGACAGGATGCGAGGGCCACTTCCATTGACATCTCGTATCGCTGGCCACGGATCGACACCTGCACGCGGTGTGTGCTGGCAAGAGACGACGGGAGGACAGGGATTTCACTCAGAGAGAATTGCACACCGGCATTGTCCAATGCACCACCGTCACCCGACCTCGGAAATGCCAGAGGAAGAGCAGGCAGCTGCGGCAGGATATCTTCCACGCACGGCGGCTCCATCGAGAGAGGTAGGCCCAGCGAAGGGCTGAGTGGGGCGTGTGACTCAACAGGATGCGCTAGGGAAAACAATAAGAAGTAAGGAGACGCGTGAGGTGTGTAGGTGGGCTGAAGACATGCCGCTTCCCGCCATCGACCCCCCCCCCCCGGCAGAGCAATGAGAGAGAAACGTGAAAACAGTTGGAGAGGGCGCGGAGGTTGTGCAACGATGTATGTCACGGCGAACAGTGTCTGCTATGACAGTCACACATGCGCTGTGGGGGCCCAGGCAGCGTTTGCGCTGCGCTGGTGGGGGGGGGGGGAATGAAATCCATGGTTGGAGGAACGTACACGGAGGGGGGAGCGAGCACAGTTATGCCAGCGAGCACAGCACATTGAGCAATCCACACGCCCGCACCACTCAGACACACGGAAAACAGAGCATTCAGCAACGCACACGAAAGCCTAGTCTGCCCCCTCAGACAGGACGGCCCGCACTGCGCCTCCCCCTCCCCCTTCCCCTTCCCCTGAATCGCTCCAACCACTACTACACATACAACTATTGCGTATCTCACATCTGCGGGTGGTGCATTCATCACCCTCACGAATCGCATCGCGACCGTAACATACTTTGGCTCACGGATAAATAAGGCCTACAGACCATGTAAGCATACGTTTTTTTTTTTTTTCTTGTTGTTGTTGTTGTTCGCCTCATAGATTCAACCATTGTGTAATAGAAGAGCAGGTCCACGAGCACCACGACACTCCCCTGCCATGCCTGAGCGCCTCTCCCTTCCTTTGCTTCCCCCAGCCCCCACCAACATGGACACGAACGCTTCATCGACATATTCAGAAGTGCTATAGGGGCAGGGGTTGTTTATTGACTCGCCTGCGTGTTTGTGTCCTTGTCCATTTATCTGTCTGTGAGAAGGAGGAGGGAGGGGGGGGGGGGGAACGGGGAGTGGTGCTCACGACACATTGGAGCGGGCGCCATGCGCCTCTGCAGCCCTGGCTCGCGCCTTCAGCTCTTGGAGTAAATTCCTCTGGGTGTGGTATGTTACGCACGCAGCTCGCGGGGGTGTTGCGCTCCTATTGCCCATCTCCATCGGGGGTGATGATGTGGCCAGCTGCTTTGGCTTCGAATCTTGAGGCCTCAAAGCCAGGTCGTGTGTCTCCGCGTGCGCCAGCATGCGATACAGCGCAAGCGGATCTGCATTGTCTGCATACGGCCGGCCATCCACTGTACTGACTGCACGCGGCGGCGGCACAGATTTCGCTGCAGACGTGCAGAGCGTACGAAGAGTATCTCGGCTCCCGAAGCATACGCACAGGTCCTGCGCACGCGTCAGCGCCACGTTCAGGCGGCGCCAGTCTGCCAGAAACCCCATCCCGTGTCCACCAACATGTTCGTCGGAGCTGGGATTGTGCTGGGTGTCGTCGCTGTCGTCATCGCGGCTATGGTCGCCTTCCATCGACCCCACACGACCCTGCAGCCGCTGCAACTGCGCTACACTCTTCGTCCGCACGCAGCTCAGCAGTGTAATACACTTCTCCTTTCCCTGGAAGCTGTCCACCGTTGCCACCTGCAGCCCACTCTTTAGCTCGTCGCGCGTCAGCAGCGACAGAATCTTTGTCTTCTGCGCGGTGTAGAAGGTGATGATGCAAATGTGGGCAGCCATCTCCTGCTGACTCATCTTGAGATGTCTGCACAGCTGCCGCATGTACGTCACCAGAGCGACGGCCTCGTGCGTGTTGAACATGGACCCGCTGGGCAGTCGCATCATACTCGAGGTACGCACGTCCACAAACACGAAGCGTGGGCACCGACCGAGCTGCTGCGCAACGGTCATCGTCGCGGCGGCGGGGCCATCCGGCATCCTCGATCGTGCAACCACACTTTCGTCGGTGACTAGATTCGAGCCATAAAAGTACTCGTTGGGGAAGGCGACAATGTCTGGGTGCATGCGGTACTGCGTGCGCAGCAGTAGGGAGCGATTGCCGCAGGCGAGCAGGCGCACCAACAGACTGCGCTGCAGCCCGCAGCGACTGGCCTCCAGAGAAAGCACAGTGGGTTGCAGCTGCCGTGAGTCGCCGACGAGTACGCATATGCCCGTGGCGAGTGTGAGTGCTTGCACCACAGCCGGTTCCGTGCCCTGCGACGCCTCGTCCACGATGACGACATCGAACGTCAGATTCCCCACTTTCCGGGCAATGTTGTGGAGAGAGCCGAGTGTGGAGAAGACGACGGCAGCAGATCCTAGTGTACGGGCGACAGCTCTATTGCGCCCGCCCGCCCTAGATTCTACGATGTCCGTCGAGTCCCATGGACCGCACTTCTCAGCAGAAGTGAGACCCCACGCATCAGAAAGGCAAGTATTTATATGCATCTCAACAAGGTCCTGAAAAAAAACGACCTCCGGCAGCTGCAGAACTTCACTGTCCACCTTATCTCGCACGCCCATACGCAATAGTCCACCAGCGAGCACCGCAGCCGCGGGACACGGCCCATGACCGGGTTCTGTTTGTTTCAGCTGCTCGCGCAGTCGCACCACACGGAGTAGTGTCTCGTCAACGGCACAGTTCGACGGGGCACACACCAAGATACGGGGTGCGCGGTGCTGCGTTTCGCTGAGGTGGTGCAGCAGGTTGAGCGTCAAAAGACCGATTGTCTGCGTTTTGCCAGTACCCGGTGGCCCCTCGATGACGAGCAGCTCTGGTGCGCGCGGCACGGGCTCCCGCACGCTCTTCTTCGCGACCCCCTCATCCCACGTTGGACACGCAGCGTACAGCGTGGCCATTATGGCGCGTGTCTGCCAGCTGTTAGGCCTCTCATGAAGAAGCAGGCGTTTGCACAGCTGGTTGACCAATGGGGTGGGGTGAGATGAGGTGGTGGCGGAAAGCAGGGAGGTGGCCCAGTCGCAGAAGGCTACACTGGCAGATACGGTGCTGCGCGGGTCGTAGAGGGCGGCGGCGAAGTGAGTACGGTCCACCTTGTATAACGCATCCAGCTCCATGAGGGAGGCCCTAAGAGATGCGAGTTTCACAATGTAGAATGTCGGCGATGGTTTTTTGCTGTACGCCGTGCGGAACACGTGAAGGAAGCGCGGCGTATGTGGGGAACCACTCGAGGATAGTCTTTCGACGATGGACGGAGACCCGCATAACCGCACCATGCCCTTCCATGCCTGTAGGGCCTGCACGTGATACACCTGCACAGCACAGCCCAGGTGACGCCAACTAAGAGGCCATGTGTGGACTATCTCCTTGACGTGGCACTTCAGCTCGGCAGTCGGAATCTCAGATATAGTATCCCCAAGCTTGCGCTCCAGATACGTGGGTAAAAATTCGTTCAGGGGCAGCAACACCGCGACGATGTCGCCCTCTGACAGAGAGGTGTAGAGATCCTGCGAGGCGGCGGCACCCACCGTCGATTTATGGAGCTGCGAGTCGATGGGCAGCGGTGCTGGCATCCTCTTCTTTCCCGTCCGCGAGGTTGCTCCAGTCTGCACTCGCGGCTTCTGCGAGTCGTCGTCAGCAGCGGAATGTCGGGAGGCAAATACGACAAATTGGTGAGAGTTGGAGGGCGATTCGATTTCCCGGGTGGTCTGCACCGCTACACACGCAGGCGGGACGCCCGGGTTCAACGTCAGCATTTTGACCAGCACCGACTCCAGAAAACTCGGCGGCTTTTTTCCCTTCGCTGTCACTTTTGTTGTCACCGCCGATTCGTGGAGGAAATGCGACCAGTTTCTGCGGCTCCCGGTGCTGTTTTTTGACACACTCTCTAGGAATTCTTCGTAGCCGCGAATTATGCTGTAGCGCAGCTCCAACGCAATATGCGTGGCGAAGCGGGTTGTGTACTCCCGCGCGGCCTCACCAAGCAACTGCGCTGTAGACGTGCCGGGCGGCGTGCCAGTCGCAGGGGTGACGACCTCGTCGGGTTCGCGCGCGAACACTTCGGGCAGTGGGGGGGGCTCGGGGGCCATGCACTGCGGAGCGGAGCCAATGATGTCGTCGATTAGGGGCGGCTGGCGGTGATCGATATTCGTGCGGACGGCAAACCTCTCCAGCTGCTCACCCATTCGAGTCTTCTCCTGAGCGTGGTGGTAGCGGTATGTGTTGCGGATATTGATCTCCTGGAGTTTCTTATCGAGCGGTGTTGGACCTGTTGCGGACGCCGCCGTACATGGCGACGTCTTCGGTGCTTTGGCAGGAGGTGCTGTATGAGGGTTGGTGGGTGGTGGTGCGGTGTAAAGTGGCGGGGGACAGTAGTCATTGTCGCTGGAGTTTTGCACGCCAAATGGGGTCACTGTCCCATCTTCAGCGTCCGCGTCCACGTCGAGTGCCGTTGTTGCCGATGAGCCGTCTCCATGGGGCAAAGACGTGTGCCTTTGCTTGGTCGCCAGGTAAGATGGTGGTCGGTCGGGGAAAAGGCGCTGTTGCAACAGAGCACATACACTTGATTCAGTGCCGTCAGAGCTGTGGCGGTCCTGGTGAGAAGACGTGCCGTCGAAGAGACGCAGAGGAGCATCCATTGCAGGGATGCAACTATCGGCACCCTGCAACACGGACGCGGCCGTAGACAGCGCGGTGGTTCGCTCCCTGTCTAGTTCCCCTTCTCTGTTCGCTGCATTCAGGCGCTGCAGGCGCTCCGCAGCGACGGTTCTGTGTGCCGCCGCAGCCTCCTCTCGTTTTAGTGTCGATTCTTCTATCTCGAACTGACGGAGTTGACGCTCCTGTTCTGCCAAACACTCGTTGACTGTCCGCTTCGCCTGCTCCGTGTAGCGACGCAACCACACAGCCCCCTCCTGGGCAAGGTATTGCTGCACGTCAGGGCTGCGTGAACACAGTTGCACCAACAGCGGCTGCACGTGCGACTGGATCTTCGGATCGCGCGCCACGAGTAATGGCGGCAACGCTTGGCTGATATGCAACAGCATCTTGGCGAAGCTTGGCCGCGGGTATTGCTCGGCTTTTCGCAGCACCTGAATGAAAAGTAGCCGCACAACGTTGTAGCGGCTCAGCGCCGCCTTTGCTGACTGGTGACACAACTGCTGCCCGAGTGTTTCTCCCGCATCCAGGCATGGGCCCTCGGATGCCGCTCTGTCGATCGCATCATGGGTGCTGCCCAGCATACTCGTAGCTGCTTCGCTACAGGTAAGCATGGGTGTAGTGGGCAGCGCGAGTATCACCTGTTCAGCGAGCGCGCGGCGCTGTTCCGTGTCCAGTGGCACTACATCCGCTAATAATGCCGACATCCACCACCCACACTGAACCTCCCACACGCTCATATCGTCCCAGTGGAGCTGGGACAACAGAGCCAGCCATCGGTGTCCTTGTGTACGTACTGTGTTCATCACTGCTGCATCGGTGACATCCCACACCGTGGGATCCTCCGCTTTCGCGGCCGCAATCGTGGGGGTCCCCACAGAAAGAGGCGGTGGATGAAGCCGCAGCTCCGACTGCGTCAACACGACACGCCGCCACACCCACACCGCGACTTCCCTCGACAATGCGCGTAGGACAGGTCCCCTAACACCTACACAAAACACCGATTTGAGCCCCTCGCTAAGTTTCCCGGCCTCTGAGTCCTCGTGGGCGGCAATAGAAAGGGCGAAGACAAGGCGCAAAAGAAGTTTTTCCTGCGTTAGTGCTCGGGATGCCGCAACTTCAGAGGCTGTACTGCGCGCCGCCTCGGTTGCCCTTGGAGGCAGACCTAGCCACACCCGCTTCAGCAGGTCTTGCTGCTCGGTAAGCGTGTCTAGGATGGTACGCAAGCAGCGCTGTACGACACAGTGAAACGGCGGCGGGGCGCGCGACATGACTTTCGTGGGTGACAGTAGGAGCCACTGCGAGCACAACGCAGCGTCGTCCTCCACGAGAACCGTCAGCGAGTGGAAGAGGCGCACGAGAACTTCGCAGTAGGAGAGGGGTCCTCTGTTATGGTTGCCTCCGACTTGCGTGACGTCGTCTTCTGTACCGATGGCAGCGCACTTGCTCACCTGCGCGATGAGCGTCGGCAATGTGAGCCACACACGTTGAAGGCATACTCTCGGGACACCAACCGCCCCAGCGTCTGTTGCGTTCATCAGCGACGTATTCGCTGTCCCCGAAACTGCAGTCCCGGCCACGAAAGCCTGCACGTCGACAAAAAGAAGAAGGCGATGCAGTCGCAACGCGTGTACACTGCGGGTGTGCACGATGCCGCCTATCGCCAAGGTTAAAAGCTGCTGCTCGTGGGCCGCCAGTGTGTCGTGTAGGTAAGTGGTGCCCATGAGGCACGGCAGCGCAGTGGCGAGGCTGTCGAGCAGCATACAGATACCATACACCGCTTTATCGAGCACAGCAACTAGATGGTCTGTAGCGTCGGTCGCGGCTGCAGTCATACCCATATTCGGTTTGGCTTTGGCCACTGCTATCGCCTTTTCCCACTCGAAGTGGCGCGCCGCATTATTCAAAAGTGGCCGCAGCAGCCACCCAGCGCACCTGCCCGGCACCAAGATCAGCGCATCGGTGCCCGCGCCATCGTACCCGCCCACCTCTCGGGTGGCGCGGCTCTGCTGGGCAAGCGCCAGTGCATTCCGAGACGTCGTAATCGAGCCGACGGGTACACAGGGGGGGTCAGCCGGCAGCGGCGCTGCTGCGCGTGCGTTCGGTGGCTCGAGTGACGCAGCGAGCGTCCAGAGCCACTCAAGCCGCGCTTTGCGAGTCGCTTTTTCTTCCCGGCTGCTCGTCAGGCCGGTGGCGTTGTCGAGGAAGCAGTGGACGAGCACCTTTGCAAGTAACCTGCGTATGGCAATAGCCACTACCGCATTCGACCGTGGCATGCTCGGATTGCTGGAAAGAAGTGCGTTCAAAGGATCCGAAAGCTGCTTCATTGCTGCCTGTGACACCGGGCACTTATCTAGCCCAGTGGGGGACCTCTGCTGGAAACGCTGTTGCGGGTCACGCAGCACATCCAGAAGCTCACCATAGATACCCGTGTGAAGCTCCTGGAGTGCGTACAGCACTAGACTGCCTCCGAGCAGTACAGTAGTTGTCCGGCACTTTCCCAGCAAGAGAAGTAGCGGTGTCGCCGAGGAGCTCTCTGCGACGGCGCCCGAAGTTTTCGCTCGGTCCTCCAGTGCTCTATCAAACTGCGCGTCCCACGCTGTCAACAGTGTGAGCAGGTGGAAGATGCCCTCGGTGACCGTGCGCATGCGGTCGTGCATCAGGTGCTGGGCAACATCGACCACCTCCACAGAAAAAGCTGCTGTAGTCGGCGAAGGATCGGTGTGGCAGCCGAGAAAAGAAATCTGGGCTGGCAGCGCGGAGATGTGCTTCAGCGTACACAAGAGTTGCAATGCAAAATATAGGAGAGTCGTAAGCAGATTGTCGCCACTGTCGCTGCTCAATTCACTTGGCGTTGATGTACGCGGCCAAGGTGGGGTGCCCATCATCAGTCGTAGCATCACATCGCGAGCCCAAATGCGAATCTGACGCAGTGGATGAAATAACAGCAACACCAGCGCCCCACGGTAGCCGTAAACCGGCTGTTGTGCCTGCCCGTTCGTCGATGGGTCCGCAAGGCCGCTCAACGGCAGCGTCCAGGGAAGTGACGACATCGGCTCTGCGGCCCCTGAGTTCAATGCGGTGGCACAGTCCGTCGTCTCAGTCGTCGGTATCGCCCTGCGCGCGCGGTTACTCGCCATCCCCCCAGCGGCGCTACACGCGGGAAGCAGCGCGTGTCGGAAGGCATCAGAGAGAAGGGACGCGGACGGCAATCTGGGCGCCGGACCAGCAGCGTGCGACAACCCTGAAGCGATCCACTTGCTGTGGCGAAGCAGTTGCGCAGCCACCTCAGCTAACGACAAGTGATGTCTGTGAGGGTCTATGATGGGGACAAACTCTGGCACCTCGACCGAGCTCAATGACGAGTCATCACCGCGGGCTATTTCGTGGTGTATCGACGGTGCAGACCCCTGGCACTCCGCCTGTGCGCGCGGGTGCGATGCTGAGGCGGGCGCACTCACCAACATGGCGTTCAGCTTGGCAACTGATTGCACAGACGCTGACGCGCCATCGTGCCCTGTTGGGCCAACTGAGGAATCCACTGCCATATCGCTTGATACATCCCGTCCTTCAGCCGTTTTGCTGCTGCCGCCATTAGGCGGTATGCTCATCCATTGCTGCAAGTAGCGCATCGTTGTGGCGGTCCGCGACTCCCGCGACTTCTCGCACACATCTGAGGGAGATGAATGGCTATCCGACTGCGGCGACGAGGGAGAGGTGGTTGAACTAGATGAAGCATTGTTCTCGTACGTACTTGGAGGTACCCACTCCGGCCAGTCACTGGGACTGCTGCTCCACTTGGGATACCGCTCACACATGTTTTTTAATAGTGTTTCACTATCGCCACGTCTTGCTTCAGCTACGTGGCAGACAACAGGGATCCTCCTCTGCTGTACCTGTTGCAGGGGAAGGGGGAGAGGGGGATAAGACGAAAAGAGTATGTCTGTAGAGGAGAAACACACACAAAAAAAAAGGGATTTAGAAAAAAAAAAATTATACGAGTTGCGCTTTTGTAGTGGTGGTGGCGGGTGTGCAGGAGGGGGAGGGGGGTGCGGGGAAGGGGAATGAAGAAACAGAAGTGAACGCACTGTCTTCCCAGACTCCTCACAGCGCCGATCTTCGGCATCCATTCTTTCGGTTCACCTCACGTGTTCGGAGCTCGGCGGAGGGAGGAGAAAGAGGAGGGGGGGGGCATGACAGGAAACACACCCTCTGAGCACCCGTCACACAAGTACGATTACGCAGACAAGAGAAGCAGATGCGTCCTTCCTTTTCCTTTTTTGTGTTTTTTTTTCTACCAGCAGTTGTTCTTTAGATGGGGTGTCAAACTCCCTCCAGCGCAGATGACGAAGAGGTGTGTGTGTGTGTGTGTGGTTCCCAGAGGCCGTAACATGAGAGAAGCAGGAGTCCACCTGCTCCCGCGTCGTGTTCCAAGAGTCGCTGTGCACCCACACCGACATACAAAGTCAGCATCGAACCAAGCACCCACCGCACCCGCACGCACACACATACAGACACACACCCAGGTACTGCGATATGACCTGAGCATTCTTCTGGAACGAATGCACAATAGAAAGATGTGGTGTGAAGCGGCAGCAGCTTCAACGGCGGCATTTCGTGAGATTGTCAGCCGAGTACGCTTGCCCCAACGTAGTGGAGCCGACTCCTCAGAAATGGAGGGTGAAGAATAAATAGAGGCGGGTAGCCCTAGACCTGCTCATGTGCGTGTGTTTGCGTGTTAGGGTGGGGGGGGGGGGACTGTGCCACTCCGAGAGATACACCCGATGACTACTAACCTGAACGGGAATGGGCTCTGAAGGATCATATCTGTGTAGTGGAAGCGTGGCAGAGTTCTATACTGAGACTCTGCTCGGATACTCGAGTGTGCACTGGCATACGGCGCGTCCCCCCCCCCCAATTGGTCCCACGTGATGAGGGTCGTGGAGGGGGGGGTTGCCACGACTGAAGACAGACGGGCACTCCACACTACCGGGGGGGGGGACTCTCTCTCTACCACACACAACCACAATAACAGAACTGCTGTTATATTATATGTTTTCTCTGTTAATAGAGCGAGCCAGAAGGCTAGATGCACCCCCAGGGAGAGAGGGGGGAACTTCTTCTCGTCCCTTTCTTGTGTGTGTGTGTCACTGAGGTAGAGCGGGGACACGGGCTGGTGCGGTTGGCGCTTCATCGCAAACTTTGTCTACGGCTCGAGCGTGGATACGAAAGGCTGGGGTGATCCACACCCCACACGAACACTGCGACCCTGTCCAGGACTGCGTGCCGAGCTTCGTGCGGCAACGGGGGTTGCGGCAGTATATTGTATCTGGCTCCACCACGGCACCGCTTGAGTTCGCCGCGCGGATGTCCTCCGCGACCCAAGATGTCCGGTCAGGGTCGAGAAAGAGGCTTGTGCAGGGCTCCGTGGAGAGAGGCTCGCTGCACGACGCATCGCCTGGCGCGCCGTCCCTCTGACAAGGGGTACCACGTCGGAACTTGAAGGTTTTCTTGGATCCCTCCTGCGGATCGTGAAAAAGAACTTCTGCGGCATCAAACAGGCGCACGCGGCAACGTCGGCACGCGTAGTACATATCTTCGCGCAAGCGACCACCTGCTTCACTGGAATGAGCGATCACCGAAGCGTTGACATCGCCATCAACAGGGACCGACTCTGCGGCGGCAGTGCGCACATCACTGGTCGAGAACATCATAGAGTCACCGTACCAAGAGCTCAACGCGGTGAGAGAGAGCAACGGAGACGCGCAACAGAAAAGGAATATAGGAAAGAATTTTCTAAAAAATACAAGGCGTCGGTGATGCGCTGTGCACCTCCTTCCAACTTCGTCGATGTTTCTCTCCTTGCGAGGTGTTGATGAGACCCTCCCTGCTTAGTGATGATGATGGGCGTCCAGGATACGGTGTGTACAAGCAGTCATAATGCGCACGTACATGCGACCGTGAGTGAGCAGAGGAGAGAGAGAGGGGAGGGGGGGGGAGGAGAATTAGTGAAAGACTGTTTGGAGATGCGGTTATACGATCGGACAAAAGACGCACCTTACCTCCAAACGAAAGCCTAGCGTCTATGCAAGCCCACCCTCACGCTGCCACTTGAGCAGAGAAAGGAAGAGGATGTTGCGCGCGCGTGTGTGTGTGTGTGTGTGTGTATAAGCGTCCATGTTGAAGTACAGCGAGAGAAGAGAGAAGGGGAGGGGGCTCACAGACAGCACACGTCGCGACAAACTGACCATAACGTCCATGGAAACTGATAAATAAAGTTATGCGCCTTTTGTCTGTCAAAGCATGCGCAGGTGTGTGTGTGGAGGAGGGTGGGGAGTGAAGGCCACATGAGGTCGGAGCCGGAAGACGGAGCCATCAATCGGGTGTCCTCCTCCTCATTGACGCGTCTCCGACCCGAAGACAGTGCCGCGCTGCCACACGGGCTGCCGTCCTTTTTTCACTGCGACTTTCAGTGTGGAGACGACCCTCGGCGCCCCTCTCTCAGACCTCTGCTCCCCCTCGTCAACGCTGCCGCTGCCACCGTATCGCTGCGTTACCTTACTGACGTTGCCGTTCCTCGATAGCCTCGAGGAACTGAAGAAATTCCTGTGTGATGTGGGTCACTTGTGCCAAGATTTTGAGCTGTTCGCGCGAGATCCGGAGAGAGCCTGGCGCACCCCCTGACGCACCACGCCGACCCCCCGCACTTTCTGAAGTGGAAGAGGGGGTTGCCGTGGCGCAGCAGAGCGAAGCGAGCTGCGGCCAGTGCACGAGAAAACGGACAAGGTAAAGGTAATGAAGCTCATCTGCAAGGCTGTCACCAGTGCCGCAAGACGACTCAGCCATTCGATCTCCATCCCGGTAGCAGTTCAGGGCGCGCACCGCGGCCCACTCTTGGAGCTCGGCAGACTCAGTTTCGTAGAGCAGAAGGTGTGTCGCAGTGCTCTGATACTTCTCTGCCATCACGGTGAGAACAGAAAGGTAAAGATCCTCCTCCCGTGTCGAGTACGCAAAGGCGTCGACGAAGTCAGTGCCACTGCGCTGCGCTGCAAAAAAGTCGACGACAGACTCACGCAGTAATCTCAGCACATGAGCTGCACTACAAGAGGTATCAACGGTCACCATCGCCGCTGTTTCGGTTGCCGCTTCCGTGCCTCCCGCGGCAGCAGATGAATCAGAGATGATTTTGCCCTCGCTGGACGAGGCGCCCGGTGGGTACAGCTCATCACGGGAAACAGATGCCCCGACTCGTCGAAGCGGCAGCCGCGCGTGGCGCACGTGGTCCAACATCAGCCTACGACGTAGCAGCGGCGGGATCACCAAGCTGGGCTGGAGCGGGGTGGGGCAGACCTGCGGTTTTGCTTCAGCTACCACCTGCACTGGAGGCGCTGAGACGGGGGCGCGGACGCGCCCAGAGGCGACGGGGACCTGCTCATCCACACGCTGGCGTTTGCGTCCGCCGCCGCCGCCGCCGCCGCCGACGGGCTCCGTGGCGAGCGTGGCTCTGTGATTCTCCGTCCTTTCGGGCGCCGGCTCAAGACAGTTAACATCATTACTGCCCTCACTCCTACTCGTGACAGTCGAAGGAGCAGGGGCCGCTGCGCTGCTTTGACTCTCGTACACCTCCGCACCCATCGCTGTGCCGCGGAGAAACGGGGCGTGGCGCAGAACGAAGTCATCCACGCGGTGGTGTGCAAAGGACTGAAATGAGCGCGCCAGTGTCACCCACGACTTCACTTTCATATTGAAGGTAATGCAGTTGCGTACGAGCAGCTCAATGTCCTCGCGCAGCCTCGGGAGTGACGTGGCGACGGAGTCACCGTAGACAGTGGCGGGGGCAGCGGTGTAGTACCCCTCCTTCGCCCGCTGGTGCATAAGAGTGAGGTTCATGGGATTCGGACACATCTTGCTGTAGCTCTCACGAAGATCCGGGTATGCCTCAGCCACATCGACGGAGAAAGCACCGCCGTCCTCCCGACGATCTAGGGAGTCCACCAGCTGAACCATTTCTCGCGTACTAGGGGCCGCTGTTGGCGGGGTCTTGGCCCCAACGCTAGCGCTAGCAGCTCCCTTCTTCGAGGACGTATCCTCTGACTTCGCATGTGTGGATGTTGCTGTCGCACTCAGCAGGCGAAGCCGCGAGACGCGGCGTCCACCGTTGTGCTCCAAGACAAACGCATCAATCTGATCGAGTGCATACCGCTCAAATTTCGTCGCTATCTCAGCGTATGCACTGGTAGGGCCGTTGTATGCGATGCAATTCGAGGCCATCAGGGCTATGTCCGCTTTGAGACCCTCCAGTCGGACTTCACAACTATAAACCCCCTCCAACGCCTTTTGTGCCGCGGTAGCGATATCGCAGCGCTGGGGACAAACCTTCGTGTACGACTCCGCGAGGTATGGATATGTCTCCAGGACGTCCACGGAAAAGATGTGGTGGTCCTCCTCCCGGTCCAGCGAGCGAACGAGAGCCGCAACATCCTCCTCGTTATAAAACTTGTGTGTCTCCGACACACCAACTTTGCTCGCTCTCGCCGACATGACGAATATCGAGGTAAAAGATGATTGCGCAGAGCGATATATATGTGTATATATATATATATGTGTATGTGTCTGTGTGTGTGTGCTGGTGCAGAAAAAAAGGGAGGAGGTAACCGATACCTGGTGTTGATAAGTCGATGCGATGAGTGCCCGACAGGTGTAGTACACAAGGAAGGGAAGGCGGGGGGAGGAAGGGGGCTGCCAGGGAGTCACGCAAACGCGTTTACGGCTACTTTTTTTTCAGGTGTGCGTGTGTGCAAGTGTACGTACACATATGTCTCGTAGAGGAGAGAAAAACCATCCGCAGAAAGATGGTGGATAAGATGATGACCATAAGGGAGTAGAGGCGAGTATGTATAGATATGTTTGACCACACGGACAGCGATGGAAATATGTAATCAGCGTAGAGGGAGGTGTGTGTGGTGGGGGGGGGGGGCAGTGTGGTTGTTGAGAGGGAGGGATGGGGAAGGGGTAGCGAAAGCGAAGGGGGACTCGGTTTCCATCGCTTGGTGAGTTGCGTTTCAAGCCTCGTCTTCCCCCCCTCCTTTCCACTACCCGCCCAAGATATTCCTGACACTATTTGTGTTCTAATATGCCGTGTTTTCTTGCTCACTCGAGACAGGAGCAGTTGCGAGAAGGTTTGCATGTGTACGCTTCACCGTTGGTGTATGCGTACCGATAGGGCGCGCGCGCGCTCTCTGCTGGACTGGATGTGTGCATCTTTCATAGTTCGCCTCAGCCATCCTGCCTGGTTTATAATTATTATTTTTCCTCACTCCCCTTCGTCCTCCCATTCAGTGTCTGGTCCTATGGATGTGGGATCACTGCGCTCATGTCTGGGTCATGATCACCCGATACCGCCCCCTTTTCTCCCTGACAGAGGGCTGCATTTGTTTACGGAGCAGGGTCGCTTCTCTTCACTTGGATGTGTTACCTTTGTGTGTACTCCTGAATGTAAGAGAAGCGATTGCTGGGTACCCTGCACCCTAGCCAGTAGATAGCCCTGCTCGTGCACATCGCCACAGTTCGACTCTGTCGACGTTGACCTCGCGCACCGGGGAGGTGCGGGGGGGGGGGGTAGCGTGAGCAAAGAAGAATAATAATATAGATGAACGTTTTTTCGTTTTCACTATTTGAAGGATTGCCGGAATAGCGTAAAAACAAATAAAAACAACAAAAAACACAAATGTGTTGTCAGAGTAGCGGTGTTACGCAGCTCTCTGCGTGCGTGCGTGTGTGTTTGTGTGTGTATAGGGGAGCGGGGGGGGGGAGGGGAACGACATGAATGAGGCTTAGCTGCACGAATCACTCGAGACCTCAGAGGTTTTTTTTTTTGGTTTGTTTGCGCAGAAAGGTGCCCCAAGGGGGATGCCGATATACACAGGTTCCCTCGCCCCTTTTTCCCTCCTCTCTCCTTCCCCTGCCCTCACCATTCGCAATGCGGCGGGAGCTAGGGGGATACTGTTCGCCTGTGAACGAGTAGACGCGTCTGTTCATAAACGGCCATCGCCGCCCCCGACACAGGGCCTGCCTTGATCAGCGAGGCGGTCAAACCCCGGTAGAAGAGAGTGGGCTGGCGTAGCATGGGGGGGATAGCGTGCGCTTGCTGTGTCTGCACCAGCGTCTTCATTGTGTCTAATGGGAAGAGGAGCGCCCAGGTGATCATCGAGGCGACCGCACCGGAGAGAAAGGCAGACGATTTTCCGCTTGGGATAGCCCCTGCCGTCGTTAACCCCGTCTTCACAGGGGGTTTCGCGGACGGTGAGTTGAGAAAAGGGTGATCACGCAGCGTCGCGTAAAGGCCGAGGTAGGTGCCAGAGAAGCAGATATCCTTCACAAGGTTGTACCGAAAGCCGCGGTAAAATCCTGCAAACCCCTCCCGGGAGTAGATGCTTCGCATGCAAGTCCATGAGTTCCGCGTGTCCACAGCTGTTAGATACTGCGTTTGAATTTTGAGAACGTGCATGGGGCACCCAATCAGCGTCCCTATGCCACCGACCACGGCACCGCTTACGAAGGTGCTGCTGCCCATCCACACCAAGCTCTCCTGCGCGACGCGGGGTATATGATTCCGCAAACCACCAGTGGCACTGTTCGACGCACTGTCGGCAACGTTCCCGCTCACTGGCGCATTCGTGGCAAAGGCACGCAACCAATCCCACAAAGCGAACTGAAGGCTGCGCTTCACGCCTTCCATCACAAGTGGAGGAGTCACCCCGCGGTAAAGACTGCGGGGTCCTTCTGACGTGGCCATCAGCCACATCGTTCCTACAGTTGACCGCGAAGAATGTGGGCCCAATGCCTGCATGCGAACCTTTGCAGTGTCGAGCGGGTGGCCAAGGACTATGGTGGTAGCGCCTTGGGCCGCACCGGGGAGTAGAGCTACCAGTGATGTCTTCATGAGGTGCTGCAGTGCTACGCCTTTTTCGCTGACCTGTGACCAAATCCAAGTCGATCGCGAAGGACTCAGACCGGCCACCAGCTCCGTCTTCGCGTCTGCCATCTCCCCGCCCCGCCTCTCTGTCTCTCTCTCTCTACTCGGGCAGGATCGCCTGGCAAGAAAATACAAAGTCGATAGCAAAGGAGGGGGGGGGGGTCCAGCGAGTGGATGCGAATATAGGGAATACAGCAGCACTTACGAGATACCAACACTGCAGGGAAATCCAGCGAGTTTGTCGCAGTTGCACAGTCGACAGAGACAGCGCACGGCGAGGTGAGCAGGTGGGGGTGACCAAGAAGCAGAGTAAACTAGAAAAGAAAAAAAAAGGAGGGGGAGGGGGGAAGGAGGGGGTGATACCGTTAGTTAAGTACACGAGCTTTGGTAGAAAAGTGGAGGTGTTTAGGGTGCCACAGAGTCAAGGGAGGAAGGAGGAAGTGCAGGAGCGCCTGTTATTATATATATATATATATATATATGGATATATATGTGTGTGTGTGTGTGTGTATATGGATATATAAATAAATATATACCGTGGAGCAAGCAAAGAAAAAAAAAAAATAGCGCTGATAAGAGTGAATTGCACTCGAAATCGAGAACACTGCAATACACACCAACCCACGCTTAGCCGCACAGTGAAATATATATATATATATATATATATATGAGGAGGGAAAAAGAACGCAGTGAAGTTGACAGGACAGAAAAAGGAGGTGTGGACAAGGGCAAAGCCTCTGCCGTGTGGGGGTAGTCGGAGGGTCGTCTTTTTCTTCTATATCGCCTCACCATCACCACCACCACCACCACCACGAGTAGATGCGTCCAGCTTACAAACCAAGTATCCCGAGCAGCTCACAGAATCATCCGAGGGACGCATTAGGGAAGCATACATGCGTGAATCAGAGTCATGGCAAGCTCACTCCTCTGCGCACGGCTCTCCCCCCCTCCCCGCTTCCACCACACGGATCGGTGCACTCCTGGTGTGATGAGGTGACGAGCAGTTGGCCAAGAGTACCAAATCAAAAGGACTCTCCCCCCTCTCACACACGCACACACAAAGCGGTGGACACGAAAGGCGCATCGCACCAATCTAATCCAAATAAGCTGAGGGGAGGGGAGGGGCGCGAGAAGCGGAGACGAGACAGATACGCGCCTTTAACGAGCAGCTCACACAGTAGAAGGGAATGTCTAGCGAAGAGGCGCACGTACACGGTCTAGTATCCACTCGCTCTCCTTTTTTTTTATTCATGGGCAGCACACCATGCTTGAGCACTTTGGGAAAGAGATTATAAACGTGTAGAGCCAACTCGCTGCGGGGACGAGGGTGGGAGAGACAATCTTGTCTCTCGAAGCTGCGCAGCCCCACAACTTGGGCGTCACCGCCACCCCGCTGAGCCTTCTTGATGTATATATATATATATATATATTTCAACGGATCATAGCAGACCTAAACTAAAATCCTACCACGCTTCGCCTCCAGCATGTATACTTGATTACTAGTGGTGATCCATGTCCTATACATGTGAAAGAGGGGGGAGGGAGAGTAGGCAAAGACGAATACATAGACATACATCTATCAACTAGACAACACAGAGGATGGGTGACGAAGCACATACTCAGCGGTACGGGGTGCAACGGGGCTCTTTTGTGCACACACACACACACACATATATATATATATATATATATGTATACGCGTGGTGGTGGCACCCCCCTACCTGTTCAGGCATTTCGCCACCCCCTTCCTCTTCATGGGTGGACTGCGTACGGCTTCAGAACCCAGTTGCTGTGGTTCTCCTCGCACCCAGGGCAGGTGATGGGAAGCACGTTGCCATCTTGGTCTCGATCCATGTCGACCACCTCGCCATGAGCGTCCACGCGGAGCAGACGACGACTGCAGAGGCCGCAGTAAAAGGCGCGACGCTGAACCGAAGTCACAACGGCTGTGCCCCGGGCACCCCGCAGCTTCGTCGCCAGGAGAGAGACAGGAGCTGTGCGTTGATGGAAGCTACGATTCACCGCCGACAGCGACGCCCCCTCAGCTGCGGCGCTGAACTGACCACAAGCACCGCTTCCGTCCCTGTCTTTCAAGCACATCGACTGCTCTTCAGAGCCCAACACAAAGTAGCGATTCGAGAGAGTTGTCGGCAGGTTCATGTGGTCACCCTCTCGGTTAAACGGAGACGATGCATGCCACGATGTGTGGTGCACCTTGCAACGCGGACATGTCAACGGGACAAGGTTACCGAACGCGGAGGTCGTGAAGGAAATCGGGGCTCCATCCTGATCCATCGCCAGCACATGATAGCCGCACAAGGTGCATTTCCACGAGATATTCTTCTTTAGAGAGTAGCATGATGCAACGTTGGCCGCCACCGCTGATGTAACGACCGCCGGCACGTCAGAAGCATCACTCGGTACCTGTAAGCTAGAGTTGGGACCGCTGCCGATGGCACCAGATAGTTCCACCGACGGACATGACGTGGGCAGTGGTACGTGTTGCTGCGGGTTCTGCGACGACCCAATGCCGGGCAGCGTCCCCAGCTGTCCGGAAGAAGCTAGGGATAATTCGTTGGCGGGGATGCTCAGAGGCCGCGCATCCACTATCGACTGCCTGGTCTCCTCAGTCTCTCCCTTGGAAGATACTCGCGTCGTAAACATCTCTTTTCCGTACAACTCAGGAACATAGGAAGACGATATTTCGCTGGCCTTCTTCCCGCGCAGGACCCCAGCGAGTGCGACGGCTTCTGCCTCCGTGCTGACCACGGCAACAGCAGCGGCAACAGGGGAATTACTGCATAGTGCACCACTGGCGGTAGTTGGAGTCAGTGAAACATTCATTGTGGTGTTCATGTGCTCCAATTCCACAAGGAAAACTAAGTATCCCTCAGAGGGACAAAAAAAAACATCAAAAAAAAATATGCACGTGTGTGTGGAGGGTGGAAGGGGAAAGGGCTGGGAGATGAAGAGGATGAGGAACGGGGAGCAGAATAAATGAGCAGAAGGTAAGCACAAGGCGTGCGTGCATATATATATATATATATATATATATATATATAGT
>CM007329.1:482225-514602 GCA_000333855.2 Endotrypanum monterogeii
AACAAACCAAACGTTAACGTAAAACTAAACTAAACTAACGTAAAGTAACAATACTACTAGTTAGTATATATATATATATATATATATATGTGTGTGTGTGTGTATATATTATATATATATATATATATATATATATATAGCACAATGAAAGGTTTTTTGTTTAAAAAGGGGGGTAACAAGGTGCGAAAAAAAAAAGAGGGGGGAAGTCCAAGGCGCGAAGACCAAAATGCAGGCACACACACACACATACATAAACACTGGTATATGTATAAAAATATATAGACGTATGTGCATGTGTAAGAGGGAAGAGAAGATGGGAGGGTCATTGAGTATGCGGGGGGGTGGGAGGGGCAGGTGATACACACAGAGCGCGCGCAGTCACTGTTGATGTCACGAGCGAGGTGACCACAGACTACCGGTCCTTCACCCTAATCGGCGTTCGTGGTCCAGTATTCATGGCATTCCAAGACAACCTGCCTAGGCATCTGCCGGTGTGTTCACAAACGCGTCGTGCCCTCTGCACCTCAGCCCACTTCGTCAGCGAGTTTCACCGACGAAGCGGTTAACGGTGGCAGCTCCAGCGTGCACACACACGGCACCGCAGCGCCATCGGTGCCGCAGCCGCCAACGAGGTAGGCCACGCGCTGACTTGAGACAACAGCGGCGGCGTGGTGGCGCTGAAAGAGAGAGGCCCCCGCACATCGCAGCTCCAGCCGGACCCACCGAATTCTCACTAACGGTACCGCCGTGCTTGGGCCGCCGGTGGGCACTTCGGCAAGCTCCGCGTCGATGCCACTCAGCACTTGCATCACCCACGCGTCTGTGCATACCGCTCCCTTGGCGTCCAAGCCGCCAACGACTAACACTTCGCGCTGCAAGGATTCCCCGCTGGGGCTACGGTGCCTGCCTGCTGGTGCAGTCACAACTGGTGCCGGTACTGCTGCAACCGCCGCTGCGTACCGCGCACAGGGGGCTGCACCGCACTTCCCTACACGCACCGGGAGCCATGTACCCAACGTGGTATCGTAGATGGCCACATCCTTTAGTGCAGTCAGTGTTGCGGAGCGAGGTACAGTCGGGTCAACCGCCGCAGGAGGGCCCTTTGTATCCCTGCCAGGGCTGCCACCGCGCTTTGCCGGTGACTGCGAGCGCGTAGTCGCAGTTTTCTTCGCGCGCGCTCCCTTTCCCGCTTGCCCACCGGTGGCGCCGGTGTCGTCGTCTGCTTGCGTGTGAACCTGTCGTCCGCCGAATACCACGATGTACCTTTGGTTAAGACTACATGCCCCGTGTGCAGCCCGCGGCGGTGGAGGATCTAAGGCCGCAAAGGGTCTGGGTGCCGCAGTTATAGACCCGAGGCCGGTCAGCCCACCGCGAGGCACTGCTGCCATCGGCGCGGCTGCCTCCCGTTCATGATCGTGTTTGGCCAAATCGTCTGCCTCTCGCTTCTCACCGCAGAGGAGTTGTACACCTTCGATCTCTTCCAGAGCTGCTGCCGTGCCCTGCTGAGTTTCACCGCCGAAGCGGTAGAGTCGGCCTTGAATGTTGGTTACGCTATGGTGGCTGCGAGTGTTGCTGGCGACTACGGCAGACTGAGGTGGAAGCAGGCGGTTATGGTCTTCACCAGCGCCCTCGGAGAACACGCGCACACCTGCCATGCGGCGGACACCATTCCAGCCACCGTCGGTGCACACGGCTGACGGCCCATCCGTTCCATTCACGGATGGCCATAAGGCCCACCACGGCGAGAAAAGAGGCCAGTCATGGATTTCTGTGTTGTCTGTGTGCGCGCTGTGAATTGTGTCGTGCCTTGCTGCTGGGTGCACTGCCCCAGGCATCCACACGTGCGATGCGGGAAAAACAGCGGCAGCAGCCATTTTATAATAGGAAGTGTTTGTTCCTGTAGATACGGAGGCGGTCGTGGCCGTAGTGTACTCCCATAGCGGAACGACTGCCTCCTCCGATGTACACAGCTCCTTGCATGGTGTGCCGCCAACAATGTAGAGCAAGGACTCATTAGGCGACAGCACTGCAGTGTGACCCCACCGCGCGCCACTGGTCAAACCACCGTAGCCGCTCCTCCGAGTCGCGTCAGCAGTGTTTTTTGTGGTCCATAAGGATAATCCAGTGATTTCTACAACTAGCGGTGGCCCGGTGAGCGCTTCCTCGTACAGAGCTGGTGGCCCACTCGGCGCTGCAGCGGCAGCCTTTGATCTAGGACCCAGGAGCCTCGGCATCCCAGACGGACAACCCCTCGGGATCTTTCTTGAAGATTTCCTACAAAATGACAGAGAGTTCGAGGAGGAAGGGGGTATAAAAGATTACATAACACGAGTCGTCCTCGTTTGGGGAACGGGGGGAAGAGGGGAGGAAGCGTGTGTGTGTGTGTGTGTGTGTGGAGGTGGGGGGGGGGGGCGGAGAATTTCCGTGTTGCTCTCCCCTTGCGAGTAGGTGGAAACTGTGTGAATGCGTGGGTATCGGCGTACAGAAAATCAAAATGGGGAAAAATTATATTGCGCGTGAGAGGAGGGTAGTGGGAAGGGCAGGAGAACGCTGAGGTCACGAGGCACAGCTGGAGAGGGGGCGAAGACACACACCAATGCACCTTCACCTTGTCATGGAGACCAACAACAACAAAAAAAAAGACTCCATCATTTGATGAGTAGAGTCTGGAGAGTGGGAAGGTCAATACCTTTAACGTACGTTGTCACTACATTGACGTCCTCACACAAGAGGAGAGAGAAGTAGTGAAGCATAGGAGGAGCAAAAACCATTTATTGCAGCAGTACACGGATGCTCTGCTGGACATCTGCGGCTGGGGATGCAACGGAGGGCAACGTGTTTGATCAAGGGATCATTTCTCAGAGACTTGGCCCCACGAGAAGGGCAGTCACGGGCGGTGGCGCAGCTGCTATGCACAGAGTTACCCTCACCTCACTCAACCCCAACCCCGCCCTCGCCACTGCCGCACAGCCCACACATCTCAAGATACAGACCTAAGGTCACCTCAACAACCTGTTCAGGCGAGGTTGGAGAAGCTGGTCATGCAATCCAGTTTGAGCAGAGCCCACTCCGGCAGATACGAAGCAGCGTAGTTGCTCAGGCGATCTACGTGAGGTGGAATGAGTACCGGCACCCTGTACCGTTGACCGTCCACCTCAACCTCCTCCATATACGCACTTTCGTAGACGGAGGAAGGCGCTGCACGCATCTGTGCCACCCGACGCGCGGGTGGAAGCAACGCCTGACATAAAGCGTGCGCGAAGTGGATGCAGTTGTGCTTCACGAGGTGGTATTGATTGCCCCTCCACGTACTACACTTCCGCAAGTTGGCAATCAACTCTTGCACTGCCAGCGCGCTGAGCTCCGTTTGCCCAATATAAAATTGCTCTCGGAAAATGTGTGGCTGCGAGTGAAGAGGCTCGACGACGCCAATACCGCTGCCCTCGTCGCAGCGACCGTATTGATATTCTTTCCCGTATACCTGGATGCCAGCGTGATGCACGCCAAGGCCAAACGACCAGAACAGCGAGTTATTGTCGATGACATCATAGACGTTGACAAATACGGCATTGGGTTGAAGTGCATCACAATCAGAGCCAGAAAGTGTTGCAGACACGTCCGACTGTCCGCCACTGCCCGACTGGCTTACGGGAAGGTTTTCTAGACTGGATTGAGGAAGACTCATGGATATAGAGATCGCCTCACAAATATAGGTTTGAGGAAGAGGGGGGAGGGGGAGAGGAAGGTAAAGAGGTGCACGGGAGTACGTGTGTGTGTGATTTCAGATGGAAGCAGAGGGGATGCAAAAGAATGAGATAGAGGAGAGGGGGGGGGGCGAAAACCATACAAGATGGCGTAGAGGTGTCGGGCAAAGGAGCGAGTCAAAATTCCAAGACAAAAAAAGAAAAGGAGAAGGGGATCGACCTGTGAAGGTGAAGAAAGGGGGAAAAGGTGTAAAGAATATAAGAAGAAGAGCAGAAAGAGAGGGAGGGACTACTCCGAGCCTATCCAAGCGTCATGTACTGTGCGTGGGTGGCGCCTGAGTGTCAGCAAGTATGTAAGAGGGAAAAGCAAAGGTTGGTTGCGTAAGAGGAATGCTACGGAGAATGGGTGATGGTGTGGGATGCAGGTTGCTCAAGACGATAAGAAAGCGATCGCATCTGAACGCACGCAGAGAAGCAGGATGAGAAATGTGTAACAGGACAACCAGCGCACGTCATGTAATCGGTAAGATAGATGTATCCTCTGAATGAGTGCATCTCTGCAGGTGTCCGCCCTTTGCACCGCCTATCATCTCTCTTCGCCGCTCGGAAACAGTGGTGTCTTGTCTGAGAGAAGCGGTGAAGGTTTTTAAAAAAAGAAAGGGGGTGGAGGTAGATGGGGGGGGGGGAGGAATCCAACGGAGGAAGCACTTCCTTCTCCAAACACAAGGACAAGGAACACTCATGCGCATGTCTGTGGGTGAGTCCTCACGTGGAGAAGGTGCTTTCCGCATAGTGTAAACACCTCCAGCCCTGTTCCCTTCCATCTGCCCCTGTTGCCCCCTCATCAATCATATTCACACTCGCAGGTCATCATCGTCACTATCGATGATGACACACTCGGCAGCTTCACGCCGCTGAACCTTTGAGACCCGTGCGACATCCTCAGTGGCGCATGGCGAGGGGCCGACGCACTCCACTGTGCCTCGGGATGCCTCCTCGTCAGCATCAATCACCACCACCACATGCTCAGCGCTGTGTTCGGCACCGCTTCGAGGGCCCATTCGATTAATCGAAGTCGATCTGCAGGCTGGCTGTAGGCAGGGCCTCTTAGAGGTGGCTGTAGCGCCGAAGGAATGCGTGCCGCGTGCGGCGCTTCCAGATGGAGAGGGCCACGCAGCAATCCACTGCTGTGCTTGAGACAATGCCGTCCAGTACGCCTGCGCACACCATGTAGCACTCGGCGTTGAGGTAATCGACACGTCATCTCGCTCGGTTTGCGAACACAGAGCCAGTGCTTCCACGTTCGCGAAACGATCCAGCGGTTTGACTGCTCCCGCCTGGATTGTAGAGCACAAAGGAGGAGGGGTATTAATGGCTTTGAAAGTTGCGCACCCGCCCGACCTCTCACGGTCTCTGGCAGGTCTGACATCGCCACCCTCGTGCTCGCCACCTTTGCAGACGACACCAAGAGGTACAAGCACAGAAAACTGCTGCGGGTGAGCTGGGAGGGCTGATGTGCGGGTGACAGGCCACCGAGACAGGGCGAGACGCAGCTCCGCAGCTCGGTGACATACAGGTGCAAGAACGTCACCCTGGGCGACAGCTATGAGGGACTCTCTTAATGACCCGCCATGAGAGGACTGCGCCTCGCCACCCCTGGGGATCACCTTTGTATGCTGAAGTAGTTGAGCAATGTACTGCACATGAACTGGTATGCCGCAGACCCACACCATGAAAAAGACGTGATTGCCTACATCCTTTAGCGTCCATTGCGCTACTCGCCTCGGTGTTAGGTGCTGTGCAGCGAGTAGAGAGTCGTCTTCCAGGGAACAAGGCAAGACGACCACATCGCTGGTAGCATCGCCTGCCTCAGACCGCGTGGAGGCGCAATAATCAGAATCGTTCATCGTTGTCTTTTTTTTTTGAAATTAATTTGATGTACTTGAACCAGACGCATTGCCTAGTCCACACTCAAGTGTGTGGTCACATGCCTTTGAGTACTTTCTCGCGAATTGGGGTTTGTGTGTGTGTGTGTGTGTGTGGACATGTGACGATGGGCATTTCAACATTCATGGCGAAGCAAAAGGAAATGTTAGCCGCGAAGGGAGAGAGAAAGGGGGGGGGAGGGTAGAGACAGACAGGGGCATCGGATACCGCCACAAGTAAAAGTGGTGAGGAGGTGGCGACAGGGTGAGCTTTGCATCCAAAGCACCTCAAAAGTATTTAAGTGGGGCGAGAGGAGGAGAAAGGGTGAGAAGAGGTGTCGAGAACACTACGACCCACTGAGCTCTCTCCTCTTAGTTTTCTGAATGCACGAGGAGAGAAATAGGAAGCGTGTTGCACTGCGTCCAGAAATCTACCGCTTGAGCGGAGGATCTCTCTGCCCATTCTTTCTCCTTGTGTCGAATGCGTGTTACTGGTAGTGTGTCATGTATATTTTCATTGGTGGATACACCGCTTTCCATGTAAACATTCCTGCGTTTGTGTGTGTGTGTGTGTGTGTGAATACGTTGATGCTTTAGATGCGCTACGAGCCACAGTGATGACGACAGTAGTCCTGTCCCGCTACTCGTATCAAAACCATAAGTAATCAATTCCGCTTCACAGCCCCGCTTTACGATGCAATTCTCCTCGCCCCCTATTTTCTCCGGTGGGTTGTCGGCGTGTGCCTGTGTCTGCGTAGGGCTCGACGACGCGAAGCCTAATAGCTATGTTAGGCAAGAGGGCTGCAGCGAAGAGAGGAGGGGAAGAGAATTCAGCGCAAGTTAAAGAGGTGTGCAATGGGGGTGCGAGAGCTTTTTTTTTTTTTCGACGGTAGGGAAGCAGCAAACCGGCAATCCTAACTTCTTCTCAAGCACACACACACACACACACACACACACACACACAAATTTATACATTTACACACACACATACATATATATGTACATGTGTGTTGATGGCAAAGGTAAGAAAGAAAGAAAAAAATAACTTTGATAACACTGAAATGTACATTTTAGGCACCAGGGCCCAAACGAGGCGCCACGGTTGTGGTAAAACGGCCACATGGCGCCTGTGTGATACACCAACAGGGGAAGAGGGTGTGATAGAAAAAAAAAAAAGGAAAGCGGGGGCAGGGCGGGGCGAGGGCAAATGCTACATGAGAGGAGAGAGGGGGGGCTGAAAGTTTCTAGATAAATTCCGAGAAAGAACAGTAGGGATGGCCCGTATCGGAGAAAAGCTTCCGCGCCGCGCAGTTCCCAGGTAAAGGGGCACGCGACATTGTACCTTCCCTACATGTATATATATATATATATATACAACGTTTCTCCCTGCTCCTCATGCGCACCTCCTTTCCCTTCCCTTCCCTTCCCCTCCCCTCACTTGGCGCAGGAAAGGGACGCGTTGCATACAAACATCCAAAACATAATAATAACGACGACGGAGAAAACGAAAAAAAAAACATTTTGGGTCACTTCCGCGCCCTGTAACTGTACATGAAGTACTCCATCTGTCCCTCCCTCCTTTTCTTCTTCATGGGGCAATAAAAGTTGAGAGTTTTTTTTTTTTGTAAAACACGGCTGATCAGGAGAAAGGCGAGGAGGAAGAGAGAGAGGGGGGGGGAGGGAGGGACAAGACTATGACGACGTTGTCTACACCAACTACACACATAACACACAGCCAGAGCAAACAGTATACATGAACACTTCCCAACAAAAAAGAAAAAAAAAGGTGTGCACCACAATCACCCACCCACCATCCTAACAACATCTCTGAATTCCTTTTTTTTTCTCTCATCAACGTCACAGAGCCGAAGTATTCTCTTCGCATCTCATCGCTTCACAGATACTTCACCTCTTGGGGTAGGCCGTTACACTCCACAAACGAGTCGAGTACAGTCGAATCGACGTGCTGAGTGAGAAAGACGTGTGTGTGTGTGTGTGTGTTCGGGCGGGGCGGGGAGGGGGGGGAAATCATCCTCGAGGTACCCTGCAGCGATGTGGGTCGCACACCTCTGGTACATCATTTGTCGGTTTTTTTCTTCTTCAGCACACGTCTACTCCTTTATCCGCGCCGGTGTGGTAGCCGTGCCGTCCGCTGTGTTTCGAGAAGCGGTGGCAGAAGCGGTGATCGCAGCAGCAAGAACACCACGGTCCAGTGCATCTTGTTCCTGCTCCACGAGCGCCTTGGCCTCCGCGATACGCGCCCGTTTCGTGAAAATTTCTTGCTCCTCACTCTCAACATACTTCATCGAGCGGTCGACAAAGCGGGTGCGGGACTTGACAGACTCGTGACCGTATTCCTGAAGCGGGTGCACGAATGCCTTGTCTTTGCGCTTGCATGAGGTCAACACTAGGTCCTCGACAGACTCAAACACCTGCTCACCGGCGTCCTGCGTAGCGTGCAAAGCGTTGATGACCCCCTCTACCGCCTTCATCTGAGCCAAAACATCTGCCAGCTCCTGGCGATAGTGTTTGTAGTTGGGGTCAAGACTCTCCATAGAACTGTCGCGGTTGTACTGCGCAAGACGGGCCTGGCGCTCCAGCGTGTCCAGGCGGTGCGTCTTCTTCACCGTCAGCTCCCCGCACACAAACACAAATGTACGGTACACCTTGAGGAACTCGTCTGCCTCGTGGTCGATAATTTCGTTGAGAGCCTTCTCGTAGGTATCCTCAGGCAGATCCGCTACCATGGATTTCACGTAGTCATCCATCTCCCGCGTCACAGGCTCGCATTCATTGCAGTACTCAAGGCACAACCTCAACCGTTGCATGTGCTGGTTCCCAATGTTGACGAACTCCTCGTGCGCTGTCTGGCGCTCCTTCTCCACCCTGACAACCTCCACCACATCCTGCGAGACCGCTCGTTGATCCTCCATCACCTGCCGCAGCTCCGCAGCCTTCTGGAGCAACTCGTTTACCAGCTGTGTCTTACGCTTCACGAAACCGTCGAGTGACGTCTCCAAATCCTGCTTTCGCTTTTGACAGGCGGCCTGAGCTGACTCGTGTTCGGCAACCTCGCGCGCGCGCGCCTCCTCGCATCTTTTCATGTCCGCCCTCACGGCCTCCCTGAAGGCATCTTTCTCTTTTTTGAAGATCCTCACCGCGTCCTCGGCGTCGTCGCGCAGCTTCTGCAGACGCTCTGAAAAACGACCCACATCGTCATTATCCCCTGACGATGTGAGAACGTGAAGGCGCTTTGCGTAGCAGACGAGAAATTCGTAACGAGCCGCGATGAGGTGGCGGTGGGCTCGTTCTAGCTCCACCACATCACCTCGTTGGACAGCGACGTCGTAGACAGCCTGTGCCTCCTTGACCTGCGTCTCATACTTGGAGCGCTGCACGTCCATATCCTTCAATTCATCCTTGATCTCCTTTGCTGGATCCACGCTGTGGATTTCATTCAACGCCGCCAGCGCCTCGGGAATGTCGAGAACAGTGTCCGAGGGAACGTGAGGGTTGATAGCCTTCAAGTTGTCGCGCATAAGAAGAAATCGGCCGCGCTGAATCTTTTTATCGGTCAAGTTCTGGAGAGAGTTGATGATCGTGTTGGCATCCAGGGATGGGCGGCAGCAAAACTGCTTAATCTCGCTCGGGGAGACATGCTGCTCGCACTCTTCCAAAAAGCGCTGCTCAGACCAGCCAGCAGGGCGCTCATGTCGGTACCGCTCCCACAACCTCTTGATGGCTATGGTAATGTTGTTACCATTGATCACGAGCGGCGGTAGGCGTCCATCCGAGTAGGAAACAATGTTGTCTGCTATAGACAGTCCGTTTTCTGCGAGTTCCGCGATGGAAGCGAGAGCACGGTGATTCTCTGCATCCTGAACATCACGCAAAGGGTACGAGGGCTCGACTACCTCTACGGTCTTCATCTTTGCGGCTTCTTTCTGCGTTCGTGTGTGACGATGATCAGCTCTTTCAGCGCGGAAACCTAAGAGATTTCCAGTTTCTTTTTTTGGTGACGAACACGTTTCAGATCAGGATAATGGGGCTAAAGGGAGGCACAGGAGGTCTCCAAAAAAAAAAAAGAGTCGGAACAACACAAGAGTAGAATATAAACACAAAAGGAGCTGAACCGACGAAAGTGAAGCCGATCAACGACTACAACAGCATCAACGCTTGGTAGAGTTTTTTTTTTAATACTTGAGAAAAAATGAAGTTCCGTATAAAATGTAAATATACATATATAATATTTATGTGCAGAAGAAGAACGGTGAAGAAACAGATACCACGGCCAGTGCTGAGGTATAACGCGAAGAAGTTGAGTGGGGAGCGGATAAGAACTGTGGATATATTATAATATATATATAATAATAATAATAATAATAATATACAATATATTATATAGAAAGGGATGGAAGAGTGTGTCTGCTTTTACAGGAAAAGAACAAGAAGCGGAGGCGGCGGTGGCTGTAGAACCAGCGATGCTACTGCAGCTGGGAAGAAGAGAAGGGGGAGACAGAAAGGAAGAATAAAGAAGATTGCAGAGATGAGAGATGAGAGCAACGAGAACCACGAGGCGTCACTGCACGAGTCCACGAGCAAGTCGCCAGGGAGACAAAAAAAAAGGTGCATAAACACACGATGCGTACACGGAAGCTGAACACGCGACCGAAACAGCGAGAAGGAACCGACATGATCGGTGTCGATACGCGTACCTAACAGGTGCATTTGTGTTCGCCTGAGAGTGCTCATCGATAAGCACCCGCAATGTTGGTGCCCAACTTAGTTGCTGCAAAGAAACCACATCTGTTATTACAAATAAAATTGTCCTGGTGAGCGATTTTCCCCAACAGACGGGGGGGGGGGGCACATATGGTCAACGCCACACCCGACCCCCGCCAGCTCACGGGCCCAATCGAGGTGTGTGGAGGGGAAGCAGGCAGACATGCATGAGACACAGCCATGGAAAACCCAGTGCTCCGCGCACGACCTTCCCCCCTCCCCTCATCAGCAGGCGGTGGGGGCCGTGCGACAGACGCTCGAGCCACGGCGACACGACGCTACCTTGGACCCTAGTGTTGACATCCGTTGCGGAGCACTGCCCTTGCCTCTCTACACCAAAGGCACCGAGCCCTGCCACCAACAGACGCGAATCTGGGATCGGCAGGGCGAGGAAGCGGGCGGACACAAAGCTGCCTGACCTCCTCGGAGCACCGGGTGGGGCGAACTCTACCCTGGGTGCCTCACGTGGAGATGTTTGCGTGTACGGGTATCCCTCCTCTCATCAACGCCGTGATCGCAGGAATACGAGCACATTCGATGTGATGTTTTCAGAGGGATAAAGCGACAGGAAAAAAAAAGAAGAAGAGTGACAACTCCCACACGCATACAGAAGGGGGAAAAAAACGAGGTCTGTGGATTGTTTTGTCTCGACATGCAAATCAACAGGAGGAGCAACACCAACGTGAGTTTTGAAACGGGCAAATATAAAAAGGACGACAATAGTAAGCACATACGGGCCTGTTGACGAGAAAAAAAAAAAAGTTGTACATCTGCAGGGGTGGAGCGAGACACGTACGCTGTGCACACGAGCAGATCAACGGTTGAATAGCGAGTTCGTATAGGAAAGCAAAGCAATTTGATGAAAGCATAGAAAACACTGGACGCGTCCCAGCACATGCATATTCTGTATTCTCACGACTACGCGTGGCCGCTTTACGGAGTTTCTGAAGAAAAAACGTCAAGTGAGAAGGCTCAGTAAGGGAGGGAGGGAGGGAGGGGGGGAAGAGGAAGACTCTGAGTCTGTGGACCGGAACCAAGTACTCCTACGACGAAGGACACTCTTTTCAGCAGGTGGATAGACTCGCATGCGCTGCAATTCCCCTCCCCCCCTCTCCCCTCTCCCGTTCTGTCCTGTCCCCACCTCCCCTGACATAACCACATGTTTTTTTTTCCTTTCTTTCTGGCATGCGGCCCTCCTCTTTTATTGTCCTGCGCAGTCCCCCCCCCCTTACGTCGATGACCTAAACTGTCTCCTTAGTATTCCTGCTCGCTGGGGAGGCGGGAAAAGAGGTCAATTTTGGAAAGATGGTTTTTTCTTCTGCGCCGCTGACACAAGGTGTTCATCAACGCTGCCGGGCTGCATACAGTAGTACCAAAGCACGGCGGCGCCGATGCCGAAGACAAGAGCGCAGACTGCCGCAATGAGCAAGATGTAGAGCGGGTTGAATTGTCTACGGTACTTGTACGTATTTGTGGGGGGGTCGTCGATGTCGGTGAAGGATATATATATGCGGGTGACTTGCGGGGGTTGGAGTTGCATATCGGATTGAAGGCCCGTCTCCATGTACATTTGGTTGCCCTCCAAGAAGTCGTTCGGGACGGAGGAAAGGTCGAGGGTCAGCGAGTTATGAGTAACACCGCTAGGGTCACCCAAATACGATCTCATCGTCGCCCGCCTAAAAAACGGCACTACCCTCATTTGTTCAACGTTCTTGCGCGGTGAGGCGAAGGAGAAAATCGCGTCGAAGGCTGAACAGCGTGATAGGGGTGTGTTTCTCGAAAGATAAAACCCCACGTCCCCCGGTGACGGTAACGGCTGCCCTGCACCGGCATAGCCGGCCACCATGAAGTTGAACAACATTGGGTTTATGCTCAGTTCAGTGTAAGTGCCTATGTACAGTTGCCGACGGGCCATCACAACCCAGCGTAGCGCGCCATTCTGAGGCGGCAACTCGGGGGGGAAATAGACGGAGAGCAACTGTGTCTCGGCCAATATGGCGCTATCCATCAGAAACTCATATCTCCACGTAACCGGCAGCTCCAGCGTGCTGTTGCGGTTAGTTGTGATACAGTACACCCCATCCATCCCTCTCGGGAGTCCCAGCGCTGTCTCTGCTTCGCTATTGCATACATGACGATCTTCCAGAGCTACTTGCAACCTCAGCGGCCGAGCGAAGCAGGAGTATATGTTCGTTTCAAAATGAAGGAAGGCGTCTCGCGGGCACACACATGCTTGTGACACCACCGCCGCATCACCGGTGAGGACCCCGCGGCATTGCAAAGTTTCAAGCTGTGTGAGAGTCATATATTCTTCAATTGTGTACACCTGTAGAGTTCCTCTGCATGCGATGACGGCATTCGAGGAGTAGGCGTTTAAACCACTTGCGCAACGCAGGGGGACAAGTTCATTAGTGATGAGGATAATATTCTCAGGCTGTCCGAGGCGTCGCGCTGAGGGATATATTCAGCGGCAGCGCCATTGCGATAGATGGTGCGTTTCTTGCCATGGACGGTGTTACTGGTAGATCCGTGTCCGTGTCGCCAACCAACGCTGGGAGCGGAGAAGTTAAGCGCACCCTTTCTGAGCGACGGCCTGTATCCAACTCTACCTTCATCTGGGCCAGAAGCATTTCTGTTTCCTTGTCAAGAGGAGCCCTCATCACTACATTCGTGAGGATGCGGATGGACCTCATGCAGCCAGCCACCGACTCGATTGCAGACCGCACTACGTTCTGTGGGTACTGGAGGAACTGTGCCACATATGCTAGGAGTGGTGTGGGATCGGCGCCGTGAGCACGCGTTAGCAAAGGAAAGTCGAAGTGGACATCCTCCACGAATTCATCTGCGCTATTTATGAGCTGGCTCTTATCACTGCTGCTGCCGTATCCGCGAACAAGGAGCTCGAGAACGAGCCCGACCCGCTCCGCGTAGGCCGCAAGGGAGTTGAACCTCTGACGTTGCGCCGCTGTCGTCGTCGTCGATAGCGACGCGGAGGCGGAGGCCGCCACTGCTGTTGTTGGGGCCAAGAAGTCAAAAAACAGCAGAGCAATCGCCACCGCTGCCATGACAGTGATCACACGTCTTCCTGTCATCGTTGCGGTGGCAGAGTGAGTCGTTCGCAGGAAGACCACTCGTCTCGATTTGATTTCAGTTGGTGCGTACAAAGGAAAAAGCGGCAACGTGGGTCTGTGGGGAAAGAATTCGGCGGTGAGTGGCACAATTCGATGGACGCAAAGCAGAAAGAGACTAGAGGTAGCGTGAGACGATGGGTAGAGAATAGCAGAGAGATACTACACACACACACACGCACATATATATATATACGTATACCCATATGTATGTGTGTGTGTGCGTATGGGAAGGGCGGTGGAGGGGGTGTTGGGAGGAGAATGACAAATGAACACTCAAACGAGAAGGCTAAAAAAAAAAATAATAATAATAATAAAGTCGAAGACAAGCAGTAGGTAGAGCGAGGAGGGAGAAAAGTGTCGATTCAACGTCTCACTTTGTGCAACAAAGCGGAGGCAAGATAGCTGCAACACGAATACCAATCAAATATATACATATGTAGGGTCTGGGGGTGAGAGATCTGAGTGTGCTCAGATGAGGAGTGAAACCAAAAAAAAAAAAATTTGAAAAATAAAAAGAGAGAGCGGCAAATCGGGTGTGTATGTGCCGCCGTGTGACACAACTCAGTATAATTAAAGGGAGCGCCTTGCCGCATACACCAAAGCATGGGCTGTCAGGGCACCGCAATCCAAGAAGGATAGTGTGGAAGGGAAGATGATGAGCGCACGGGCGTTTAGACTTGCACGTACAAAAAAGGCAACTGTGTTCAGATAAAGTGGAGAAGGCCGAGGGCTGATGAGGCAGCGAAAAGGATGGGGGTAGGAAGATGGGGCATATCACATGATGGGGAAAAAAAAAGGGGGAGAGAGAGCTGACACCCCCTCCCACCCACAGACACATACCGCAAAGGGGAGTATATAAGGAGAGAGTGACCGCAATGATAAACGAGACGTTCTCGGTTGCTCCAAAACAACGGTGATTGTGATTCTGCCACCAGATAGCAACACTGCAGAAGCGGTTGGGGTAACACTAGAGAGATCCCCAAACTAACTCGCTTCCCTCATCTCGTCTTGCTTTGGGTCGGTAGAAGTACGGAGGAGGGAGAAGGTGCACACGTAGACCGTCAGTCTTCTTTTCCCTTTTCTACGCTGCTTCTGTATGCGAGATGGAGATGATGGTGAGCGCACGCAAAGAATGCATCGAAACACACACACACACACACACAAGCATAGCCGCTCCGCCGTACCCCTGCCACAAAGGAAGGAGGGGAGGGCAAGACGTGAAATGCACGTCTGTAAGGAACACACAGTATAAAAAGTAAGCGGGAATTCAACTGTGGGCAGCATCACAACGGTGTCGAGGGGAGGGAGTGCGAGTCGGGAGAAAACAAGTAGTGCCGGGGCGCTTCGTGCCGCTTCACCAAAGTGCTCCCTGCGTCTTTCACGCTGCTGTTTTGAAGCAATGAACAAAAGCCCCCGCCACCTCTCCTCGATCCTCTCTCCTCTCCTCAGACACAAACCACGGACTTCCGACGGGGGATTCGGGATCAGAAAAAAAAAAACTTCTCTAGGAAAGAGATGGAGTCAGCTCAAGTGCACAAATGATAGGTCAAGAGAGACACTGTATGTATAAGGCGTGGGTAGAGATGGTAATATATGCATACATACATGCATATATACATCTGGAGAAATGAATGTGTACGTCTATACATATCGCATAAGCGTTTAGCCTACTCCCATACAGACACACACACATACATAGTGCAGACTCTGGTAAACAGATCTAACGGGTTGAGTTCGACACAGCCTTGGTGCCCTCGGCCATGGCGTGCTTTGCGAGCTCTGCCGGCAGCACAAGGCGCACCGCGGTCTGCACCTCGCGCGCGCCCAACGTGCGCTTCTTGTTCGTGCGAACAATCGACGCAGCCTCTGTGGCAATGCGCTCGAACACGTCGTTGACGTACGAGTTCATGATCTTCATCGTGCGGCTTGACATCGACATCTGGCTGTTGATCGCTTTCAGCGAGCGGTTCACGTACACGTTCCACGAGCGCTTCGGCTTGCGGTGCGACTTGCGCGCGGCGGCGGCCTTGCGGGGGGCACGACGAGGAGAGGCCATTGTAGCACTGTGGATGGGGGCGATGAGGGGTAGGAGGGACTGAGTGGCGAGGGTAGGCTCGGAAGCTGCCGCATCAGCATCACACACGAGGAAAGCACCGAGTTAGTGAGAAGAAGGTCAAGCAATAAAAGGAGACAGTGTGGCAGGTAAAAGATGAGGAGGTAGTGGCGCACAGGCAGTGGTCAGAGCAGTAGAGACGACTGAGCAAAGCATCCTCTTGGGATGCCCCGCCTCCGGTGTCTGTAAGATCGCGAAGTAACATGACCAGTGGCCGTGGCGTGTCGAGTTGCCGAGGTACTGACAAAACTAAGGATTGTTTCCGCTGTTTCGTGTTGCTGCGAACGCGCACCGTCCAAGGCGCACGGTGATCGATGCAGCGAAATGTCAAGAAGAAAGACAAGAAAGGAAAAAATGCATCTATGGGGAGGAGGGAGGCGTTGAGCGCGTGTGTGATGCGCACTACTGGGAAAAAAAAGGGGGTTGCACCAGAGGTACTCAGGGCAGAGTCCGCGATGGACACACCACCCTTTCATACGCCTACAGACTCTGGTAAACAGATCTAACGGGTTGAGTTCGACACAGCCTTGGTGCCCTCGGCCATGGCGTGCTTTGCGAGCTCTGCCGGCAGCACAAGGCGCACCGCGGTCTGCACCTCGCGCGCGCCCAACGTGCGCTTCTTGTTCGTGCGAACAATCGACGCAGCCTCTGTGGCAATGCGCTCGAACACGTCGTTGACGTACGAGTTCATGATCTTCATCGTGCGGCTCGACATCGACATCTGGCTGTTGATCGCCTTCAGCGAGCGGTTCACGTACACGTTCCACGAGCGCTTCGGCTTGCGGTGCGACTTGCGCGCGGCGGCGGCCTTGCGGGGGGCACGACGAGGAGAGGCCATTGTAGCAGTGTGGATGGGGGCGATGAGAAAATCAGGACGTCAACGCGTTAGAGATCTTCGGATGGATGGGAGAGACGAGCTGAGCGACCCGAACAATGGCAAGAAAAAAAAAATGAAAAATAGAGTTGGGGAAGTGGCAGATGTGTTTTCTTGTCTGTACGCAAAGTCGTGCGACTAGGGATTCGTGGCAAGAGACCACCAAAATATGTTTTTTTTTTGTTATCAAAGTTCTTTTTTGGAAGTTAGTCTCCACGGTCGTGATAACGCTGTCCTCGCACATCCACGTTTAGAGCCGCGCTTTCAGAGATACATGGTCGTGATAGATCTATACAAAGGGGACGAACGGGTCGTTTGCATGTTTGTGTGCCCTGCAATCATTTTTTGTTAACGAAACATATTAATTTTTTTTTTTGGATGTGCTTTTCTCATATTCCATCTCCCGTGACGCATTTCAGTTTGTTGGCCAGGACCTGTGGCTTAGTTCATTGTACGACGCAGAGGAGGGGCTGCTGGAAGTGAAAGGGGAAGACGACGGGGAGTGTGCACACACACACAAACATCTCCACGTGAGGCACCCAAGGTAGAGTTCGCCCCACCCGGTGCTCCGAGGAGGTCAGGCAGCTTTGTGTCCGCCCGCTTCCTCGCCCTGCCGATCCCAGATTCGCGTCTGTTGGTGGCAGGGCTCGGTGCCTTTGGTGTAGAGAGGCAAGGGCAGTGCTCCGCAACGGATGTCAACACGAGGGTCCAAGGTAGCGTCGTGTCGCCGTGGCTCGAGCGTCTGTCGCACGGCCCCCACCGCCTGCTGATGAGGGGAGGGGGGGAAGGTCGTGCGCGGAGGACTGGGTTTTCCATGGCTGTGTCTCATGCATGTCTGCCTGCTTCCCCTCCACACCCCTCGATTGGGCCCGTGAGCTGGCGGGGGTCGGGTGTGGCGTTGACCATATGTGCCCCCCCCCCGGGCCCTCTCCTCCTTTTTTTTACCGCTGTCCGTCAACCCGGTCGGTTTGATGACCACAGGAGCTGAGACGCGGGTATCGCCGCGAGCTAATGCCGCCCGCCGACATCGTCCTCACCTGTCTTGCCTCCAACTGTCGTTCATGAGGGAAGTTGAAGAAGAAAACAACAGGTGCGGTTGACCGCTACTGAGGCCGCCCCCCCCCCAAAAAAAAAAAAAATCACCATGAGAGGACCTTCAACCAAATGAGCGGAGCTGCAACGAGAGCTGGGGGAGGTGGAAAGGACTCCTGCCACAGAGTGATCCCCCTCGAGGACCTATTATCCCTCCTCCTCACTTAGCTATGCCCTCTTCTACTGCGCTTTCATTCCTGCGAGAAACATCTCTGACTCCTTTGCCTCCAACTTCTCCTTCGCCGTTTTTCCTTCTCGATACGCCACATGGCGCTGATCCATCGCTGTTTTCATGAGCGCTGTCTTGGCTTCAATTGCCGCAGATGCCTCGCGAAGCATCCGAACATCGTACGGCAGCTGCGTGCACGTGGCTGAGAAAATGAAAAGCCCTAAACAGGAGATGGGGGTGGTGAGACGACGCACCCGTGAGTGCTGCACCCACCGCGCTACAACAGAGTTCATGGGGTCCGAGTAGTTCAGACCACGACTAACGATCCAAGCACTGACCGCGAGCCAGCAACACTGGAAGCCCACCGTCATGGCCGCGTGATTCCACGCGTTCGTGTACATGCGGTGCTCCATGTAATGATTCCCATATGCACGTTGAGCATCCTCGATACGTCGCACGTACTCGACAGGAATGTCAAGAACAGCTACCTCAGCCGGGTCCGTTACAAAGGGCGTCTCGGACGGTGTTTCAAATGCAGCAACGAAAGTCTCTCGCCTGCTCGACGATCCGCTCGTCTTGGGTACCTGCATGACTACTGCACCGCTGCGCAACACGTTTTGGGTGCTTATCGGGAAAGGTTGAGTCCGCACAGCAAAGAGATACACCCTTCCGCAGCCCAAGGCAAATCTGCGGAGTATTCAGTGCGCTTTTTTTTTGTCGTGAATCGCACCAAGTGCTACGTCTTTAGCACGAAATAGGAGCACGATCCGAGCTACGAGTAGCCACAGGCACGTGCGTATGCGTGTGTGTACGTATGTTCCAGTGACGGGACCAATAATACTTTAGGAAGAAGCGCTGGAGTGAGTGAAGCGGGAAAACATCGATGCATACAGTAAGTGCATGATCGACGCCAACACACCGAGATACTTCCCCGCGCTTTTTAAAATTGATGGAAGTCAGATCACCTGGGGTGAAGAAAAAAAAAAAAACGCTCCCAAAGTGTATAGATAGAAAAGTTGAAGCGTTGTGCTTTGCTGCAGGTTGGTACACAACACCGGGAGAGCGCGGGCGAGAAAAAAGCGCATGAAGCATAAGAGATACGAGAATGCTCAATAAATTCACTTGAGATCCCTTTCTTTTTTTATGTTTCTTACTTTTTGGACATAGAGACGCGAAACCGCGCACGTCAGGTGTAAAGCTCTAGAGCAGTACTCGTGCCGCGAAAACGCTCTGTATTGGGGAAGGGTAGGAGAAAACATGCACACATTCTGCTTGGTTTGATGGTGGGCTTGCCGTCACTGAGGCAGCCGCGGGGGGGGGGGGAGGAGAGAGAAGCCCTCAAAACTCAGGGATCGTATGCATTCTGGACTTCAACTACGTGTGTTTAAAAGTATATCCTGTCACATAGCGTGGACCGTTCGTAACACACATACACATACACACGAAAAAGAAAAAAAAGGATATCGAGACGAGAACCCCTAGTTGCCCGATACCGGCCACAACTTGAGCCTTCCCTCTCCCCCCCCCACACACACACCGCTCATCCCTAGTTCCTCACCCCCACCTTTCTCCACGGCTAGGTGAAAACATCAAAGTGCAAAACGCCTCCTTGTATGCGGGGGTGAGAGAGACTATCAATGTCAACTGAATGGCGGAAACGAGGCAGTGTGCCCCACACAACGCCGCTGCTAAGATCTCCCCCTCCCCCTTTCTCTTACTCTCTATCGTGTGCCATGAAAAAAAAAAAGTAAAAAACGTAAAAACTCAGGAAATAATTTTGCGCATTTTCGTCAGGGCGTCGGGGCTATCCTGGGCGCCACCCCCGCACGGTGGCGGATTTGTGGGAGTGCCACCGTCGTCGCTGCTCTCAACGCTGCGCAGCCGCTTCACTGACCTTCGCACATTCGTTATTTCCTCGAGGCTGGTGCGCCTGCTATCGTCATCAACGTCCACCGCACGACCACCTCTTCGTACCTTGAGTGGTGACGGGTACGTGTCTTTCTCAGCCGCAATGCCATGCGCGTGCAGCTGTGAGCTTGTAGCCAACTGCGTCTGTGCCGACTCGGCGAATCCCCGAACTTCAGCCGCTTTCCTTGTCTCCTCCTTAAACTGCAGCTCTAATCGCTGCACATGTGCTGCAAGCAAAGCGTGGGCGCGGCTGGCACACACTGCGCGCCCCCCCGACTCTGCCAAAGTGAGTGCACTACGAGCAGCACTTTCTTCCATCACGAGGCGCGGCTGCGTCGTATACGAGAACCTGTGTGCTTCTCGCAGTCCCGCCAACTCCACCAACATGCGTTCATTTTCGCGTATCAACTCGCGTACAAGCACGTGTCGCAGAACAATAGCGATATCAGGTGCTCCCTCGGCACCTGCTGCATCCGTTGGAGCACAGGGTACCACGGATGGCTTCTGGGCATGATTGAGGTAACTGGAGAATGGGGTGAGAAGGGGGTTCGCTTGTGTGTCGCCTCCACTCGGGGGATTGTCCGACTCATGTGACCGCGTCTCATCGTCCCGTCCGTAAGAGGGATAGTGATCCGGACCGCTCAAGGAAACCTTGGTGAAGCCCATTGTGCAATCGCAGGACGGACCCCAGATGCGGGTATATGAGAAAAAGAGGGAAGTCGGAGCTCGCTGCGCAAACTTCAACGATGTGTAGCAGAGTGGGTGAAAAGAAAGGGCGAGTGCGGTCTATGTCAGTCACTCTTGAGTTGTAGGAAATGTGTACAACGATCACAGCGTTGGGAGAAAAGCGAGAGTTGCACACACACACACACACACAGACGTCACGACCTATCGTTCCTTTGTCAGATGAGTTGAACAGACGACTGTGAGAACGCCTATGTCACCCCCGCTGGTGTACAATTTTCAGCAATGCAAAGAAGCAGCCGGGGAGTGATCAAAAGCGGGAAAAACAATCGACCACAGAATCACGAACTGTGAATAAAAATTTGAAAAAAAAAAGGGCTTCGAGAGGCGCAACACAAAACCGGTATGGATACGAGGTGGACGCTTCCTCCACCGTCATCAGCAACCACTCCTGTCAAGCTCAACTATACAGTGTGTGTCTATTGAGTATGTGACCCCTTCCCCACCCCTTTTTTTCTATGAGAGTGCAGTCAGTCGAGTGACCGGGGTGCGCCTTGGTAAGTGCCCAGGGAAAGTTCAAGAACAGCGCTGGTGTGAGTAACAGAAAGAAACGCACTGGGGGGCAAAATAGGAGGTGATGGGGGAGGACAAGATAATCAAAGTTCGCTGACAGAGTGGGGAAGGAGATGTCATTGACATCTGCTTTTTTCCCATTCATCGTGACTGCTAGGGAGGCTACGGGTGACAGCACGCGTACACCCACCTATTCAACCCCTACAAATCACACGCAGAGAGACACACACACAGACGAGCGCTTTCCGTGCATGGCAAAAAGTATATTATCGAAGGATACGACTGGCTTACTTGCACTTCTCAGATGGACGTCTCGGCTGAGCGCAGTAGATCATTGGGAAACAGCACAATCGACATGCGACGTAAGTCAAGTACACGGAGCTGCGCCGCCACCTCCACCCCCCTGCTTGCCCCTCCCTTGTCGACAGACTTCCCTCTCAGTGAACATATCTGGGTCTTGCTCCCCGACCTGCGCTCGCCCACACCACACCACACCCAACTCTCTTGCCCTCGTCCTTTGTGTGATTTGCGAGGAGGGGGGGGGGAGGCGTAAGCTCAGAGACGTTCAAAGCCCTACCAGCACTGCACTCACGGAGGTCAAGTTCAAACTGATAATGGGCGCAAAGAGCACATCGCACTCACGAACGGGGAGGGGAGGGGGGGGGGGATCCGTGTCGCGACGGAAGGGAGCAACACCATAGGTACTAAGAGAAAGAAAAAAACATCGAGCAGACGGCAGGCACAGCGTCACGGCGGATGATGCCAATACGCCGTCAACATGACAACCCCCTCCCTTCCTCTCTCTCTTTTTTTCTCCGCGAAAAAAGGGAGACGCAGACATTGCCAGACAAGCAGTGGTACACTGCAACGAGTGAAATCATGTCCTGAGAAGAGTGAAGAAGCGGGTGGGGAAGAGATCCAACGCGTTTGTTGAGTAGCGGATGCCTGCTGGTTGAAGAACCAAGTGATGCAGACAACTGTTTGCCGTTTGACAAGAGTGCCCCTCGACTGCACTCCCTAGTTGGTTTGCGGTGCCAGGCCACTGGCACAGTCGAAAAGCAGGTGCACTGAGCGGGACATTACCGCCGTGGTTACACCGCCTGCCTCCGCTCATACCGGCAAGCACTCACATCGCCTAGACCTTTAAAAGATCCGGCTCACCATCATCACGACAGCCAGCACCTTGCCCGGGCTCGACCAGAACGATACACATGCGCTGTTACTGCAATGGCCTGAAGATATCCTCAACACTCTGCACTCGCTGAAAGGCGCGAGCTCGGCCAACCTTCGTGAAGAGCGCGCCATCATCTACGTACACAAAAACCGCTTTGCTACTGTTCTCTCCCGTGAGGCCGTCGTGCAGCTTGTAGAGACGGTGCCCATCTGGTGAGCGCGAGGGTGTCTCATCTAACACGAGCTGCTTATCCTCTGCGAGGGTCTGCAGAAGAGATACGCTCACTTTACCGCCGTTCTGGCGCAGCAGGGCCTCATATGTACGCTGCTTTGAAGATATGCTACTCGTGCCACTGGCCTGCGCCACCTCCGAGTGTGCCAACTTCTCGAGAATAAGAAGAAGTCGGTATTGTGCGGTGTGTAGGATACCTGACCACTCACGAGACTCCTGCACCGCTTTGCCGGTGCCGCTGACGGTTGAGGAGGGTGAGGAGAGGCTGAGCAGCTGCGTCACCGCCTGGCCGTGGGGCTGTACAAGCGAGTTATTGAACGACACCGACATTCCCTGTCTCGCGCTACCGTTTCCAAAGGCCTTTTCTAGCGGGAGGAGCCACGCATCGTACAGTCGCTGCGCCGTACGCAGTCGGCGTTCCAGCGTAGGCTGCCGCGACGACGAGGCGGGTAGGGGAACGGACTGGCAGGCGTACAAGAGCGCCATGATAAATCGAAGAAGCCAGCGACACTGCTTTTTGAAGTGGTCGGTATCGCCGTAGTAGTCAGAGCGGAGCTGCTCGGCGGCCGCCTGCAGAGGCTGCAGAAACCACCGTGAAGCGAGTGAGGAAGGATAATGCTCAAGGAGATACAAGTCCAAGGCTGGAAAGAGCAGCTCGCCTCCACTCAAGAGCTCAGATCCGTGGGCGCGGCAAGAGCGCCCACTTGACGAACGGAAAAAGTTGGGGGGAGGCCGAAACAGCACGTCGGAGAGGCGCGCGAAGAGGTGTGCCTTCACTGTGGATTGTAGGAGAGCAGCAGCGTCGCGCAGAAGAGAGGTGAGTCTTGTGTTCCCGTCTCTCACCCACTCACTCACCAGCGATGGTGGTATGACATCGTCGCTGGAGGGCTGAGGCGCACACGCGAGATCTGCCGCGGTGGCAGAGACAGCACGCGGCAAAGCCAAAGAAACATCAACGCAGAAGGCACTGAAAATAAGCAACGACGTGAGTTTGGCGCCGCTGCACCGCGTACTGCCGCTATGCTCGCTTGGTGCCCCGGGCAGCGCAGTGTCATCAGCCGCTGTCACGTCCTCGAAACTCGAGGCTTCCTCGCCGGAAGCGGTCGCCTCTTTGGAGGACGTCCACAACGCCGCGGTGGTCTCTGACGTTTGCCAAGCTGCTGTGGTTGTCCCTCGCAGTCCGCGTGTCACGCTCTGCAGCAATGCGAAATCCTGACCTTTGGTGCGACGCTGCTGCATTGCCAGCGACGGTGCGGTGCCTTCCTGGTGTATTTTGCGCATCATGTCCATCGCGGCCTCAATGTATGATCGAAACCCCCCGAGAGACTGCAGAGAGCGCACTGTGTCGGCAAAGCTGTTGCTCGTACCCACGTGCGGAGTCCCTGCGCTGGAGCTGACAGATTTAGAGGACGCTGATGACGATGACACGGCAAAAACGGAAGGCACACCTTCCTGGCTTTGGAAAGTGCTTCGCCGCTCATCGAGCAGCACCTGCGAGCGTTGCAGAACGCGAGTAGTGCTGGCAAAGAGCTCATCCACCTGCGAAGGGTTAAACATGCTCGACACCACTCGCACCTTCGTGCGCTAAAGACCTTGAGATACTTGAAGGGATGTGTGTGTGTGTGTGTGTGTGTGTGTGTGTGTGCGTGCGTGGTGGGGGTGTGGGTGAAGGAAGTGAAGCGCAAGCAGACGAGGCCGCACCAACACAGGCCATTATGAGAAGAGAGGGAGGAGAACCACGCAGAAATATGTGGCGGCGACGAGCAAACAGGAGTAAAAGTAGTGGCGGTGGATCAGCAAACCCTAATATCCGGTAAACTCACTGACAAAGAATACAGCACTACTCAACAGGTAGGCTCCTCGAGAAACACTAAACTAGGTCGCTTGGGCGGTGCAGAACACCGTAGTTACCCGATACAGACGTTAAAGCCTCTCCCCAAGTGCACCCCGTCCTCCCACAGAGACGTATCACCTCCTAGCTGCCTTGTTACGTACTTCTCTTTGGGTAGGTGTTTAGTGGATCGCAAAAAAAAAAATGCAAAAAATCCTATGTCCAGTATGCTTTGAACACGATGCGAGGGAGGAAGAGGGGGAGCACGGATATGCCGCGGCGATACCCGCGTCTCAGCTCCTGTGGTCATCAAACCGACCGGGTTGACGGACAGCGGTAAAAAAAAGGAGGAGAGGGCCCGGGGGGGGGGGGGCACATATGGTCAACGCCACACCCGACCCCCGCCAGCTCACGGGCCCAATCGAGGGGTGTGGAGGGGAAGCAGGCAGACATGCATGAGACACAGCCATGGCAAACCCAGTCCTCCGCGCACGACCTTCCCCCCCTCCCCTCATCAGCAGGCGGTGGGGCCCGTGCGACAGACGCTCGAGCCACGGCGACACGACGCTACCTTGGACCCTAGTGTTGACATCCGTTGCGGAGCACTGCCCTTGCCTCACTACACCAAAGGCACCGAGCCCTGCCACCAACAGACGCGAATCTGGGATCGGCAGGGCGAGGAAGCGGGCGGACACAAAGCTGCCTGACCTCCTCGGAGCACCGGGTGGGGCGAGCTCTACCCTGGGTGCCTCACACGATGGCGTGCATCTTAGGCAGTCAAGAAAAAATTAGCCCACTCAAATGCCTCTAGACGCGCCTGGCGCAGAGACGCTTCAATGTTATGAGAACGAGACGTGAAGGGATACTCAACTCAAGCGCCTATCGGAAGCACAGCACCCTCCTCGCGATAGCAGTGACGAGGGAATAAAAGGGAGGGAGGCAAGAGTATCTCGGGGAAATAGAAAGGAGTTTTGCACATCCACAAAGGCAAGGGAAGTACTGTACAAGGTAAATCGAAGTGGGCAGCGGCTGCTCCGCGTAGCAACAAGTGAATATGTTGCATTAAAAAAAAAAAGCATCAACGGAATGGATGGTGGGAGGAGGTGCAGAGGTTGCGCAAGGCCGTTGCTACACGAACGTACCTACAAACATACACACACATCTGCTGCATACCTGAGCAGCTCACGAAACTGCGAATGACAGGAGAGAACCCCATCTGGGTATGTGAAGGCCCCAGTCTTCCTTTTTCACCGTCTTCTCTCTTGGGAAGTTCAGCGGTCTCAGAGTATCATCATTCCGCATCCACCCAATAAAACAATTTGCACCGATCCACTTCTAGTGACCTCCAGTGACTTGCACATCAAGAAGCGAGATGCATGCACTTCTTGTGCGAGAGTGAGCGCGCAGCTGTGCCAGCTGCTTCTATACCGAGTTGCTGCTGGAAGATCTCTCTTACCGGGCATTCTCTCTCTACCGGCTGAAAATTTTCGACATCACGAGGGATGCACCACGTAGCAACTCGGTATGGGGACGAGCATCTGCGAGAGCTGCCAAAGGAAACCGCGGTCGCTCGACATGCGGGTGTCAGTGTGCGATGGTATACTCAAGTCATCCAAGACACCAAGGCATGTATACACCTTTGCTTGGAAGCCGCGCAACGAGTCTGTCTGTGAGCGGTACGCTAGAGCTCTGCCCTAATCCCTCACGGTGACATAGATGGCCAACAGCAAAAATGAAAGTCCGATGCCTCCACCAATAAGGGCACCGCCGGACACAGCGTCACACATAAAATACGAATCGCTTACTTTCACGCAGAGAGTCCCTGCGAAGATCATCGTGAGGGGGTTAAGGCAGACAAATGCCGCTGCCGTGGCGACACCCAAGACTCCGTTCGCTGCTGACATAAAAAATATTTGAGCTAGCAGCATTACGGCCCATAAAACAGCCGTGATGATGTGGCACAGGAAGGCGTAGCGGAGGAAGTGATCATGTATATACTGAAAGGTGCTGCGCACATCTGCACGCGTGGTCACCAGGGGTATGTAATGCTGCCTCCACGCCACAGTTTTTCCATACCACATCTCTGTGGATTTGGGTGGCACTTCCGTAGTTGCACGATTTATGTTGGAGCTGCAGCGGAGACTTATGCTGGAGAAACCTGAGGGTCGTCTCGATGAGTCGAGCCAATCAGCGTTGGTTGGGTAGAGCTCATCGCGCCGCTTCTTGACAGATGAGTAAGTGACCTGGGACAGAGCCACGACTTGTGGGCGACCTAATGTGGTGCACCATAATCCCCTGACCTGCATATCTTCCGAGAAGGGATCAAAGGAATATGCGTAGCGAGTACCGACATCTTTGCCCGCCAGCAGAGCTGACTCGTTCTGGAAAACTGGTGACGAGAAATTCGCATCAAAATACATCAACACAAAACACGAAGACGCCTTTTCGTCGTTGTCGGAACTCCTGCCAGAGCAATACGGAATAAACGATTGCTCGCGTTCATCGAGAGTGATGGGGCGCCACCGTATGTCGGACAGCTCCGCTGGTACGAGTACGAAGCTAGGCAGGTTCTTGCTTGGGTACACATCACACTGTGTAGGTATAGTGAGGTCGATGGTCGGCCCGTCTAGCACGTGTCCGTAGGCCTGCACGCGGGTGAAAGCAAGAGCCGAAATGGTGCCCATGACAACACTACACACGAGCATCAAGATACTCCAGGAAAGAATGCGCATGGTGCCTTGCTTGTCGATTCGCGAGAAGGAGTTTCCGGCGAGCGGAATGACGACAAGGGTCACCTCAAGCAATGTCATGACGGTGAGGAGTAGAAAAGTGGTGATGCCCAGCTTTTGGTCAGTGTGGAGCGCCGTGCGCAGAAAACCCAAGAAGTAGGCCACAACAAAATTGGCCGTGAGCAGCACCGCTACCATGATGCCTGTAGCGACACACCATCGAATATGTTTTGCGGTGCTGATGTAATATTCTCTCTTCTTATATCCTTCAACTTTGATGCGTTCCCGAATGTAGTCGTCACGAGTGACAATCTTCGGTTTGGAAACGATCCGACGCACATAGCGCGGCAGGTTCGACTGCTTCCTCCACTCCCTGGAGCGGAAGTAGGTCCAATGCGGGGCCAGGTTCACGTGAAACCGCCAGAAGCGACATACACTGCCGAGATGTACGATGTCTGCGTGTGTGCTCACGTTGACGTACAGAAGTATGACGCACAGAATGTCTGCCGAAAATGGACCCGTTTGCAGAGGCAACTCCGCCTCGGCGTCCTCGTCACTTTTTCCGCCACCACCGCGACGACCCACACGAGTGCGCGATCGACTGCGAACGTTGTTGGCGGTGATGCATGAGCAGAAACGCACCACCGCGCGGGGCTCCCCAGTGAAGGTGAACTCTCCTGAAGCCTCTCGCATGTGGTGCATGTGCAGCGTCGATGAGGTAACCCGATGCGAAGAGGAATAAGTGGGTTTGTCCGCTGTGGTAGTTGTTTCTGAAAATATGTCGTTGATGTGAGTCGAGCTAACCGGCGGCGTCTGTTCTCTGGCGATGATGCGCATCTCGGTAGACTCGTTCGCCCGTCCATGTACCGCCACCCCCTCGCATGAGGGCGACTCGATCTCGACGACATAGACCATGCCAATAGACTCAAGGGAGTTGGTGCGTTTGAAAAAATCCATGATGCCCACCCACCACCCGTAAGGGTACGTGTTTACGCGGTCTAGTCAGCTTGTGGACACCAGAAAAAAAAAGGAAACCCCGTTTGAGCACAGCAAGTAGGCGGGCGCGCGCGGTGCTATGTGCAGAGCGATCACATGAGTTTAAAGTGAAGAGGAGAAGAAAACTGAGATTGGGTGCCTCTCCCTCTCTCCTTACCCTCGGAGCTCGCACCCTTTCTCGTATTATATATATATATATATATATATATATATATATTTGTATTTCTTGGTTTATATGTGTGTGTGAACGCCAATGGGTTTAGGCATGATATATGTACCTGGTTGGCTTGCAGAACAGCACGAATGCCCTCAACTTCCCACCTCACACACACACAATATTAGCCGTATATACACGCGCACACGCAAATGGAAGTAGGGAGTCACAATCGTACCAGTTTTGTGCGAGATACGTTTAGGCAGGAGGTGATGAAGGTACACAGTTAAGGGGGAGTAGTAGAAAATGCAATCATCTGCCAACACTCAGTTCGACAGAGGGACAGACATATGACACACATTGCGTACGTGAATCTCTCGTGTTGACGCTGTGCCTAACTGCGCAGGAGGCTTTGCACACCTGCGCACCGTTTATGGCCAAATCCAGTGGTACTTTGACTACCTCTCCCAACATTTGCGCGCTTCTCTTGTGCCTGATTTTTCTCGCTTACTGTGGTCGACGACACTCGATACACACACACACACACACACACAACATGCATGGAGGGGGGCAGTCCGCCACCGCGTGCGCTGGTGACCAACCATATTTAAATCTGCGTCGGCCACTGATCGTTCATGTAGAACGTTAGCTGGAAAACAAAATGGACGTTAGTCGCTTGAATACAGCTACAGGACAGAGAAACAAAAAATATCCAGGGGGTGGGCGGTGGGTGGTTGGGTTCCGTGGCGCAGGTATCCTCGACTCGAAACCCGAATAATTTCCTTTCTTCAGGCAGAGGTCTCTCTACTTTCATTTTTTAAAAAGTGTTGCTCTTCTCCCGATACAGTTGGGCGAGATGAGATTCGGCGACGCTAACCTGTCGCCAGCAGGCCTAGAATGGGCACCAAGTGGCCAGTGAAGGGCGACATAATTGTGAGGTTTGCAAGATCGCATACTCGCCGCGATCCTCGCGAGCGACGGTTAACCAGGCAGTCCATGAGATGAAACAAAAGCCAAAGGCTGCGCAGCTCTCGAATATGACGCAACCACGGTGTGGCACATGTGAGGTCCGCCTGACGCAACCCACAGTGGTCGGATGTGCCGTGTCGCATTACCAGCGTCGCCCAAAGACCGTACATCGAGTCGTGTGTCGTCTGATACAGCTCATAGAACGAGTCCAGGAGCACAGCAGGAAGGTCGCAGTAGGAAGAGCGTAGCGATGCATCTTTTAGTTTTTCGCCGCGCGTGTAACCCGGTACATGACCAGAGCCAGTGACGTACATGGCGCTGCGCAGCTTGCCGCCCGCTGGGTCGGCGTACAGCTGCATGCACGATGCCGCCAAAGCCTCAGCGGCCTGAAGAATACCGTTCTCAGTGTATCTTGCAGTGGATGGACGCCCCGGGTAGCGATGAGCGCCATGGCGAATGCCCTGAGCCAGCAGCCCTGACAGCGCGCACATGCGGGGTGTAGCTAGCGGGACTAGTGCCTCGGCACGTGACCCCACAAAAGTAATGTTTATCGCGCGGGCCTCATCACGGACAGTGCGTGTGTAGATCAAATCCTGAATAATGAACTCGACGGCTGCATCGTACGCCTCCACTAAATCCTTGTCTGCCTCCCGCTGTCCACCCAGTACCCACATATGTAGTAAGAGACGCGTGAACGGAACCACCGCGTCGTAGGTGCCGGCTCGCAGCGGGAGGAGGTGAGAATTATACAGTGGTGGCACGGCTGCAAACCGTTGGTCGAGCCGCCAGTGCGACTCACGGATCTTCAACAAGGTGTCCCGCACCGATACGATGCCGTTGGGAGTCAACCAGGACCAGCCGGCCGTCGCTCGTCCCCACACATCGCCACTGAACGCCAACCACGAAGACGCGTTCCACCTCACGGTCGGAGCCAACCGCGCCGGTGTATTCTCAATTATGTTCCGCACCTCTTTCACCTCGGCAATCTTTCCCTTGATAGACCACACCACTGCCGCACTTTTGAGTGCCTCGCGCACTGCGACGAGGGCTTCTGGTCGCGCAGCAGTTGTTGCTATGCCTACTGCCTTTTCAGCCTCCTCCCTTAGTCTCGTTGCGTTTTGGATGAAGTCGCTATCAATACCCGTGAGCATCGCGAGATCCCATGCGGCGAGGCGCGCCTCGGGCAAGTCCGCCAAGAAGGGCAACATCGCGCTGAGTGACGCCGCAACATACACCATTGTTTCCTGTATCATGGGCGTCTCAGCGAAAGGAGCGATCGGCCATCGGTTCAACGAAGTCTCGTTAGAAATGACTGCAGCCGCACGCCTTGCATCCGGTGCCGATACCTTCTCCTTTCCATGGTCTCTTAGGCTGACGGCGACGCGTGCGGCAAGCAGATTGATCAAAAGAACGTATATCACGACCCCAACAAACGCGTACACCAAGTAGGGGTCGATTGAGCGCAGCCAGCGCTTTAAACGTTGCCGGTTCATCTGCGCTCCGAATGTGAAAGTGTATGCAAAAATAGGGAAGAGGTAAACGCAGCAGCCATGAGAAAAAGTATGGCTGGAAGCGAGATGTGTCCCCCAAACCCTCCTCAGCTGCGGCAATTGTACGGAGTTGCAGAAGCTTGGCAATCGGAATAACAGCGAGGGATACTGAGAGACTCTACTACAGTGCAGACCTGAAGCATGCTGCCCTCTTTCCTACCCCGGGTCCACGTCTTCTCCTTTGCTCTTACGAGGTAGAAAGATGATTCGTTGCCAAGACGCGAATCAACCCTATAAAAAGAAAGGCTCAAAAATAAAAGGACGAGGGAAGAAGTGGGGATGGAATAGCAGCCCGTGACAAGGCGCAATAATTCGCAAAGGTGGCCTGTCAAAGTCCGTTGAATCACGGCTACTTCGAGGACGGGAAGCGAAGGCTTCCTTAAAGACTCTTAGCGACACCATCCCCGCCCCGTCACCAGGTGACGTGAATGAGTCGGCAATGAAGAGTGGGGCGGTATCACGCCAAGGCACACCACCTCAAGTCCAAGGCGTGGGCTGCCTCCTTTGGAGAGGGCGTGGGTTAGACGGGTGCCCCTACTGGATACACTACACACGAGACACAGGAACCCGCAAGTGAAGTGGAAGATATTTCGAGTATTTTTTTGCGTGTGTGTTAAATTCTTTCTCCACATTCTCTCCGCCATGCGCGCACCTTGTCCTGATGAAGAGAGTACACCCGCCCCAATTGCCGCCTTGGGCTCTCTCAGCACTGCACTACCCTCCGGATCACCTGCAGGTGATCGTAATTCCAAGCCCGGCACGTGACTTCGTCCGGCCATCAGAGCAGATGTGCTATTGCGTATGTGCGCGACGCTACAAATGCGCTCACGAGGGATCGACGTGGTCCTAGGTGAGGATGCAAGATGCGGGAAGGAGCTTGGGACTCATTGTAGGCGGAGGTGAGCATCAAAACCATCTTCAGTGTTAGCGTGGAGAAGATTGAAAGAATTACCGTACACGCACAAAATTAGGAAAAAACTGTGCGTCCGTGTCCCTCCCCCTTCTTACCCACCATACACACACCGGCAGCGACAGGCAAACAGCGATTACAGACTTCAGAGTGCTCTGCAACCGCCTCCTAGAGGCGACCAGCTTCTGTACAGGCTATGAAAAGTGCGGCCGACCTGTCGAGGTGCGTTTGAAAAGCCTGAGCAATATGGGAACTTGTTAGAGGATCCTCCTCAACAGGGGTCCTGATTGGGCCGGTCTCAAGAAGACTCTGGCGAAGGGTATACCCAGCTCGATTATTCCGCTACATAACGTGCCATTGCTATACCGACAATGTGCCCGCCAGCGCTCCACGTAAGAAGAAAGGGTTTCTGGCATCACCCCGAGACATTCGATTGTGAAAAAAATTGTAACATAAACAATTCTCAATCACGCTAGCAGAAAGTGGACTCGACAGGCGCGCCGACAGTCGTATCTCTCCCGTGTCGTCGGAACCGTGAGCCTCCCCCTGTAGCACGCACACCAAAAGAGCCCCCTCCCTCTCCCGTCTGCAGTAGACAATTTTACTACTGGCACCTGCCACGACGAAGATACAACAGAGCGAGCACACGCGCAGACAGCGGAGACAGGGGTCTAGAACCGCCCACTGCACACTGTATACGACCCTTTCACTTGCTGAAGGCCCTTTTTGTTTGCCGGAAGAACATGGAAGCACACAGAGTGTCTGTGTGGATGTGTAAGCAGAAAGGAGGGAAGTCAATCGCCTCCCCATACTCCCACTTTCTGTAAAGAGCAATATATATATATATATATATATATATATATATATATATATATATA
>CM007329.1:514698-536520 GCA_000333855.2 Endotrypanum monterogeii
ACGTACAACGTAACTAACTAGTTACTATACTATACTATATAACGTAATACGTAATACTACTACCTACTTACTTAGTATAAGTACTATATATATATATATATATATATATATATATATATATATATATATATAATGAACAAGCGACATGCCAAACATGACATGGCTCATACGCACACATATCCACACGAACATGTCATGCTCGTGCTTGGATATTCACAGATGTTGAGGCGGGAAAACATGTTTATTGCTATATCGATCCCGCTCCAGTTGCGCACGCTGTTCGCGCAGACGCTGGAGCCCTTCGGGTACCCCAATCACAAACTCACCAGGCCTCCCCTTGCGCCGGACATCCGTCAGATGCGCAATACGGCTACGAAGACCGCGACTCCAGAGCAAGGCTGCCTCTCGATTCTTCTCTTCCTCGCTGCGCACAAAACCGAAGCGCCAAAGCCACTGCACCTCCTGCTCCGTCTCCCATTGTGCAACAGTCTCGGGTGAGGGGGTGTTGTTGGAATCCCTTGGGTGGTTTGCGACGACTGGTACGGATGTAGTGGACCCAATACCCGCGATAGCCTCTTCATCATCGTCGCGGGAATATAGTTCCCAGTACTGGCGCTTCTCAATGCGATGCACTTCATCCGCTACAGCAGCCGCTTTGTCAGTCACCCGATCACGCCGGCGCTCGGTGGCAGGCAATGTAGGTCTAGATCGGTCGCCGAACAAGCATCCGCGCTGACCCATGTGGTTGTACCTCAAAACCAACTCCTCCCCAGCCTCGATGGTGCGCGAGGCTGTGATGGAGACATCGCCGTCGTTCTCCTGCCGGTACACAACGTTTGCGGCCGACCCACTTGTATGGTTCAGCATGTCCACAAACGGTATGATGGCTATCGTTGGGGAGTCTGGACGGCGCCACTTCAGGTTGACCGCGCGGGAGCGAGTCATGAAGTGTGCCCAACGCAGCGTACTCTCTTCAGCCAACCAGGCAGGGGTGTCCTTCACCTCCTCCCAGTTGGGCACGCCAGATGAAGGCGTTGGGAGCAGTAGCGCTGGCAGTAAACAGTCAACGAAGTACGCCTGCAACTGCCCTTCCCACGCCATGAAAAGACGAAGGGCTCCCTCCCCGGCCTCCGTGGATCCATTGCGTGCGCGCTGCGACTCAAGCTGCCGCTGTGTCAAGGCCGACAGGCGACCCCTGAAATAGTTGGTGAGCACAGTAGGTGTGAGGACTGTCTCCATCTGCGGCGGTTGCAAGTCACATATGTCTAGCTCACCCCTTTCCACTGCTTGCACCATGAGCTCCGTCGACGTTACCGCGACATCCTCGCCAGGGACGACAACTTTTGTCGTATTTCCAACCCGCAGCTGACAAGGAAGCGGCTCCACGGGGTGGTGGGTGAGAAAGCTTCGGTGCAGCAGCACTCCCATTGGCGGAGGTCTACGCGGAAGCGCATCAGACCACGAACGGAAGGGATTCTCAGCGAGTAGAGAACTAGCATTCAGAGGACTACGTGAAAGGTACAGAGCCAGAGTTATAAGCAGAGCGTCGCGGGAAAGCAGCAGATGTGGCGGTATTGAGGCTGTCGAGGGAAGAGCAGATATGTGGTTCACCAGATCGTCGAATCGATGCATAGCGAGTGGCTGCAGGCCCGCTGCTGCAGCTGCATTTGTCTGTGAAGCGAGTCCACGACAAGCGCGACGCAGCAGTTGTGAGGCACGCTCCCCAGTTATGACACACTCCTTTTTAACCGTGCCGAGGTGTTCACCTCGTAGAATACGAGATGTTGCAACCATAGTGCGCACTGGCAATGTCTCGGTGGCAGACGTGCTGTGTGAGTAAGGCCGAACTGTTTGCTGGATTTTTGTGATTTTGACATCCCGCATGCACTGTGAAAGCCAGGCACTGCCTCGGCCAAACTCGCCAAGGTGCGGCATTCGCCTTCCAGGAATACAGATGGAGACAAAAACAAAATTCAATCCAAGAAATTTGCTCGCCAACCAGCAGTCGTGGAAAAAAAAAATGGAAACAAACAACTGCACCCGGAAGACTCCGGCGACAGACGCGACGAGACCTCCGCTCGAGTGGGGGAGACTTAGTAGAAGGGAAAAGTCTGAGAGGAAGCCGTAGCGTGCTTGCGAGCACCGAGCAAGATTTTCGCAAGTACACAAGTGGCACCAAAGCACACCACCGCGGCAGCGCCTTTCGAGTGTTTGAGCGCTTTTATCAGATGCACTGCATCCAATGGTGCGGCAGTGGGCAAAGTAAACGCAAAATGAAGCACAGGGGTGGAGAAGCAGACAAAAAATTGGTTGTACCAGATGCAGCGCCGTGGAACCATAGGAGGGGAACATAATCATAGACGAGGCCCCTGGAAAGAAGATGAAGGCGGTACGGAACGGTGAGAATGGTGGATAAAGTAGTACAAAGGGTGCTAAAAGTAGCTGTGGAGCGTCCGAGCATCGTACGGCCTCTGCACGTCTGTTCGGGGCGGACTGGCGCGAGACGGTAGTAGCCCATTCGAGGTGCTCTAATTTTCAAGAGACGCGGTCGCATACAGGGGTGCACTAACCCGGGTGACACGCGTGCGTGCACACACAGTGCCCCTCTCGATCAACCGCAGCCCGCACCGTTGCCGGTGCAAGAATCGATGTTGTCTTGACTGACTAACAGCGGGGAAAGTGGAGGTACACATATATACGTGTCTGTGTGTACATATATGTATATATTAGTGGTTTCTCTTCACTGATTAACCTCAGAGAGAAAACATTACAGGGGTTCAGCTACCCCCTCATTCTTCAAGCCGATGGTAGAGACCGCTTCACAGACCCATTCCGAAAGAAACCACAAGTAGTAAAAAAAAAAAAAAGGAAAACAGAAAATTGGTTGCACACTTCATGGGTGCTTAGTTAACTGTACGAGCAAAAGGAAACGAAAAAGAGAGGCAACATCACAAAATTCCCTCGGGAGAGGAACATCGCAGCACAGCAAAGCGGATGTACAGGCGTTGAGACTCAAAGCTGGGGGTATATGGAGGAGGGAGAGAGTGAGGGAACGACGTGACAAGGAAGCCGTCACTCGACAGATAAGAGGACCGCAATGATTGTGTGCATCACGTGAACTGAAGACGCATGCTAAGACGCGCATCGGGCCTAAAAGGAGAGAGAGAGGGAGGGAGATAGGGGTGTAAACACATTCCAGTGAGGAGAGGGAAGGAGGAAGGCAACAGTGAGCTGCAATGGGCCGGCGATGATGCGGGAAAAGACGCCTCCGCGTCTCAAACGTAGTCCACCGCCAAGTCGAAATCCCCTCGCTCTGCCTTTAGCAGCTTCTCCTTTAGCTCACGCTGATCTGCCCTTTCCTTCCGCAAGGCAGTGTGGTGTTCTGCGTGGTTGTCGTCTAACCGAGTAGGGCGAGCGCTGCGGAGCACTGTACTCTTGAACTCTTCCACTGTCATGTTGTGCTCCTTGGCAAGCGACTCGTACTCCTTCTCAATCTCCTGATCTGTTACCTTCTTGATCTCACAGGACACCTTTTTTTTGGTGGAGCTGATCTCCTTCTCAATATCCTTCAGACGGGCGTTCTGCTTGACGCCAGCCGCCTCGTACAGATCCTTTGGGATGTTCCCATCCTTCTCCTTTACCCGCTCGTACAGCTCTCGGAGCGCGTTGAGCTGTGCAGTGTAGTCAACCGGCATTTTTAATCGCGACAACAAAACTAGAGGTGGTGAAGAAATAACTGTTCCAGGCGAGTAAAAGTAAGCGTAGAGGGAGAGGGGGGATAAAAGGGATGGGAAAGGCCCGAAACACGTGCGAGGATGCTTTCGTAAGTAAAGGTACAACTGCGTATGTGCAAGCGTGTCTTGTGTTAGGGATCGCTGATGAACAGCGAAAAACTCGAAGCGTATAGAGTTGCTTTGACACCAGCAAGGGAGAAATGAGAAAGAGGCGAAGAGAGGGAAGCAAGAAGCACAGACACCATACGTGTGAAGCATTAATCAGCGAAGCATGCGCACTCGTTCTCGCTTCCGTACCGAGTGTAATGGAATGCAAAATGAAACGTGACCTCTCGCCAAAGTACCCCATCGACTGCCTCGACAAACTCAAAAGATATGATGTGTATTTAAGCTATTTTCTCAGCCATGCAGAAAGCATCGCCGTAATACGCGTGGACCTGCCTGCAGACGCCATAGTGCCTCTTTTGATTTTTCACATACCCCCCCCCAAAAAAAAAAACATAGGCAGCTTGGAGGCACTTTAGCTCGTCATATGAAACACACACATATGATCAGAGGAGCAGGATTGAGGCTCCTTCAAAGACGCCTTTGCTTTTCATCGCTACCGCGTCCACCTTCAGACAAGCTACAAGCAACAAAACAATTTCCACAAAATTTCGGAGAGAACCAGAGTGACCACTCCTTACCCGAAACAGACCGCCAGCACCCGTTGCCCTCGGTGCCGTTGCCACACCGGCATCGAATACTCTCGGCTATCAAGTGCAAGCCGCCAGCCGCCGTCCAGTGGGGCCACGCAACCAAACGCGCTCGTACCGTACTTCCCCGCTCTCTCCCCAGGCACATGCTTGGGAAGCGGTGCAGGACGGATCTCCACGGTTTGCCTGTCTTTACCCGGGCGAGTCACACCCCGCGTCCCGTTCGATAGCAGAGCAAGTGGCGTATGCCGTGCAGGGAGCAGGGGAAAGCTTTGCGCATGCCAGATAAGCCCACCGAGAAACCCACACAGCCGCGAGCAACAGTCCTCTACGACCCAGCACCGCGCACGTGGGCCATACCTCACCCCCAGTCCCCCAACACACCCGCACCTCGTCAGCCAACCCGGCAGGCGGTAGAGGATGCCGCACACACGCGCGCAAGCAGGGATTGAATCGGTGCGAGCCACCCCCGTGGCCAGCCCACCCATCAGCCCCCGCACGCACACCCCCTGGCAGGGGTCCGTGCACGCAGACCCACACACAAACGCGACCGTGCACCGCGCGCGCGCGCGCGCCATAGATTGGCGCAGAGGGAGAGACCACCACACCCGTGCTTCTGTGCTCTTGCTGCCGTGGTGTACCCAAAGCCCGGGAGACCAGACCCACCCACGACCCTGTGGTTCAAAAGGCGTCTCCCCGCACCGCACAGACCTGCACCCGAGACTCGACCAGGAACCGGACTGAGCAGCACCCCTTCGCGCCACTCAACGCAGTCCGTCCAATACAGCGGCGCACCGCGCTAGCCCCCTGCCCCCGCAACTACCGCTACCGACAGCCAGTGCGGGCATCACAGCCCTGGCAACAACTTACAAATAAGTGAGGTAACGGCCAGACCCAGCAGGAGAGAAGCCGACAGCGCACAAGGATGAGGAAGGGCATCGGAGGCGTTGGGCTCGGCCAGAACGCATTCTGCTGTTGCCCCCTCCCCCCCTCATTGCTCTTCGCTGCCTGTGTGCTGCCAATGCAATTCACTCAGCGCTGCCCATTTTTAGCGAGGAACTGACTAAGCGGCGTAATACCGGTGTACTTGACCAAATCTTCGTAGTCTGTATCGAGCAGGTCCTCCCATGGCACATTGAGATACATGGTCACTACATTCTCGCCATGTTGAGAGGATGGTGCGCAGCTAGAAGCCCACTTCCAGTAAAGTTGCATACGGGACCACTGCGCTGCTGACAGATGCGGTGCACCGCCGAGTAGCGAGAGCAAGCCGAGAGGTAGGCCGGTATGCTTCCACTCCAGTATTTTTACTGCCAGCTCCTCCTCTATCGAGCGGCCGCAGCCTGTCATGACGTGCAAAAAATCATGACATTGTCTGTACCTGGTCATTACATACGCCAACGTCGGATCTGAAATATGCCTCACCGGTGCCCGCCCACTTGGCAGGAAATGGTTATGGTCCATGTAGGCCGCATAGCGAAAACCAAATGTCGTTGGTGCGAGCCTTCGGCTGTACTCGAGTATGTCATCGCCGACAATTGGCTGATTTTTTAGGATGCCTCGGCCTCGTTTGTCGGCCATCATGCAGTTTTTCATATTCTCCAGTGACTCAAGTGAACTCACCTCGCCAACAGCAGCGACCGCATCCGCGTTTGTTGGATCACAGATCGCCTTGAGACTTTCGACGGCGAACACGCCGGTCTGATGCGCCAACGCGGCGCCCGTCGATATGAGGGGCATCCAATTCATTATGCGTACACGGTGTAGCGAACGGACTCTGTGAAGAAAAATGAGATAGCGGTGGCAAGCCCGAAGACACAGATGGATGAATAGCAGAAAAAAAATTAGCGAGTATATATGCAGCGCCTCAGGAGACCCATATGAAGTGCTCTGCCAGAAGAATACGACGCCGCCCTACCCGTAATTGGATCCTCAGTACACCGAATCCAACGTCGAGTATTAAAGAGAGCAGAACTCTGCGCCCTATCAAACGAAGCGGAGCACGTAATTCTCCAGCCTTAGTAACGACTTCTTGCCGCTGGCACACGCAGGAGGGAGCCGAGACTGCACAAATGTGTGTAATCAAGAAGAGGTAGGATACGTAGACAAAGGAGATTGCAGCACAGAAAAGGCGCAAGTTGGAGAGATGGAAGCTCCCGTATTGAAAACGGTCTGCAAGAAAATGCTGAGTCCGCACAGCCGAGGCGGCACAGATGGGGGCTTCTGCTGTAACATCATCGGTCCTGCAGACACCGTCCAAGGGGTGTGTTGATCCACAATGACACCCAGTGCATTTCGAATGTATTTCTGTATTGGTTACAGAGCAGAAGGAGGAGGGGTGGGAAGCTCTATTTCCGCACTACCCTCCTCCTCCACGAACCCTTTAATGGAGGCCAAGTCCCCACTCCATCCTCCCCCCCCACACACACACACAGAAAAAAAAACACGCAAAAAGGTGTCGATGGCACTGTCGCACAGGGAGAAGGCGGGAAGCGGTTAGAGATGCTCACATACAAGGACTTGGGGGGCTATGCAGGGCGACATCACTAAATCGAGAGGAGTACAATGGCATCTGCCTGAGCAGTGAAGGCACTCGCTCGCCGGAGGGTACGCACACACAAGGCTCTGCAAGAGAGGGGGTGGAGAGGAAGACGAAGGTCACCAAAGAAACGCAAAAAAAAAAGACAAAAAAGACGGCGGAGCAGAAACGCGTGATGTTTTCTCATGTATGATCATCTGCACTACCAATCACTGAGAAGACGCGCAAGAGAAACGAGTCTGCGCATACACACAGCGCTGCCATTTCCGTCAGCAGCAGCCCCACTTGTGGTGCAGCGGAAAAAAAGTGTGGAGGACTCGAGCCCAAGAAGCGTGAGCTCCTCTCATCTGGTGCAAGGAGCGAAAATCAAAAAGGTCAACACAATCGTCACACCCCTGATCCACTTGCTGCGCTTGAATGATACAGTGTGTGCACGCATGTCTAAGATACAGGTTTTGGGCACTAACAACGTACAATGGACCTGGCGAGCCACAGCGGCGAGAAACCTAATCGCCCTCAAAGAGCTCTACTCTCTTTAATGGTCGGCCACACTTAGTGTGTTCCCGCTCAGAGCCCGCGTAGCATCCAGCGCGTCACTGCGCACATGTTATAGCACACAAAGATGACCAGCATGACACGCTATCTCTGTGTTGGCCATCACTTCAGTGCCCGCTCAGGGGGGGGGGCAGATATGACTGTTCGACCAACAGCGGCAATGAGCGGGTTTTCCATCTTCAGCAAAAAGCCAAGGAGAATGAGGCCGACCGAGCTGAGGCTCGTGAGGAAGGCCGTCGCTTTCCGACTTGTTGCGTTCGCCATACCCTTTCTCCACAACAAACCTGAGGCAGAGTGCCCGAAGAACTCAAGTGGGAAAAGGAAAGAATAGGGGAAAAAAATGACGATAAATGGGTATGAGCAGCGAGCAGGTCAGTGAAAAAACAAGTTGATGTAGCCGACAGAGGAGACCCCCCTGTGTGTGTGTGTGTGTGTGTGTGTGTGTGTGTGTGTGTGTGTTGTGGCGGCGGGGGACGGATCACCGCAGAGAAGTAGTGAAGACAGCGTAGACTAATGACGTCGGCGAGACCATGTCGAAGGCTGCGTGGTGAGAGAAGTACGTCCACGACGAGGGGGGGGGGTGCGTGTCCTTGGGGAGAGAGAAATATATATTCCCAGGACATGAAAAGAGAACACGAAGAGAAGAGTTAACGAGCGACATTTGCAACAACCCAGATGCAGAGGAACCGGCCATGAGACGTGTACCTCCCAAGCAACATTTAGAGTAAGATAAGGGCCACAGTCCATATGCGAGCAAGGCAGGTCGAAAGACTTGACCGTGATATAAAAGAGGAGAAGGGATGGGAAAGAGGACAAACACTTCGCTACACATCAGAATTGCTTCCCCCCCCCAAAAAAAAAATGAGGAAGATAAAAATGGGTGTATCAAACATACCAACACCATCAGAAGGGGGAGGGGGGGGTAGACGCACCAATTTCGCCTTTTTTTCTTCTCCCGAGTCCCTTTCGGCAGAGCGAGTGAATATGACCCTGGATACCTGTCACAAATACGCGTAAGTTAGATCAGCGGGAAACTTCAGGACATGCAGGTGCACATCCCAGGACACGTTGCAATGCTCTCAACGCTCTAATCCACCGAGACCTTCAGATTCTTTTTATACACTTTATCCCTCTCCGTCCTCTATCGACGAGACTTGCGGCCAGACTAGGGCTCACTAAAAAAAAAAATCTGTGATAAAGCTGCAGGTTTGATCACAATGGCGCCATCAAACAGCAGCACCGCTTGGTCGGATAGATCACACAGTGAAGCTAGGTGACAAACCCTTGTCTTCCAAGGCAGAAAGCAACATGGGAGGTTGTGAAGTGCGCTCTGAAAATCTTTGCATTTAGCGAGCAGAGGATCTCCGATGGCTCTCCGTGAAAACCAAAATAGAAGAGTATTAGTATTAGAGCTACGGTGGTGTGGGGACTCATTTTTTGCCTCCCCCACTGCTGTGACTCTTCCCGTTGCCCGGGTAGAAACCACCGCCACCGCCACCGCCTCTGTTATTACTTGAAGTGGCGTTAAAGCGCCTATTTTTATTAGGTGAGCCACTGCGGTGGTGACGCGTTGACCTGTGCGGCACTTTACGTGACGAGCCGTACCCGCGACCCCCGCGTTCATCCGGGGAACCATACGGGGCGGGCCCCCCGCTCATCTGATGCATACCGTAGAACGGGGTTGGATGTGGGTATTGCATGCCCCGCGCCTCTTCTTCAGGTGTGAAGTATCCGAAGGAGTCCTCGACATCTTCACCAGAGCCATCGCTAAACGAGCCGTCCTCCATCATTTCATATAGCTCGAAGGGCACCTCATCGGGCGACTCGGTATAATAGAAGGAGCTGGGCCCCCCATGAGGGCGATGTCGCTTCGCGTTGAACGACTTTCCTCCTCGGCGACGATGTGGTTTGTTGTCGCTACTCCACCGATTGAACTCCTCCACCACCGCAGCTGCGCTCTCTTTGCCGAGGGCGTTGGCAATAAACTCAAAGCTCTTACCATCTTGGTACATGTTCACCATCGCCTTCACCTGCTCCTCGGGCCACGTCGTCGACGACGAGTCCTTCCTCCCCGACGACTGTTTCCCATCACTTTGACCGGACGCCTTTCGTGGTCGTGGGGGATTATCGCGTGGCGGTCTCCATTGGTCGTTGGAGTGGTGAAACCCCTCCCCGCCCATGCTTCGCGCGAAGACGCCTTCCTCGTTTTGCCGCCTCATCTCCTCCCACATGAGTTCGTACATGAGAGGGTCCATATCCTCGTACCAGGGCTGGTACTCCCGGTCTTGTTTCGTGTAATAGGACGACGACGACGATGACGACGACGGGGCCTCACGTGAGCTTGACGTTTGTGTAGCCTCGAACAGGCGCCTGCCGGCCTGGTGAAATTGTTTAACTGTATTATACGCGTCGTTAATGTCCATCATACGGTTTGTGCTTGAGTCCGCAGAGGAGTTGGAGACATCTGGATGATGCTCCTTGGCGAGGTCGCCGTAGCGCTTTTTCACATCGGACAAGGTAGCGGTGGTTTGAACGCCTAATATCTTGTACGCCTTCCGCACATCGTCCTCCGTCGGGATTGTAGCGCAATGGCGAAGGGCCAAAGACAAGGGGGTGCCATACAAAGAAGGGCGCGAACGTTCAAACAGACGCACGTGCCATCGGACGACGCCGTGCATGATGCCAGGTAGTCGAAAATTATTGGACACCGTGGCACGCCCTCCTGCCGTCACGCCGTTGGTGCGTAATTTTTGGTATCCCAAGAAAAAAAAGGACAAAGAATCCGCTGCGTGCCTCAATCGATAGCGGGCAGCAACACAGTGTAGGACTGTGTAGCAATTGTTGCACCTACCGTAGCTGTCACAACAACAAGTGTGATGAGCTCGGCGCCAGTAACAACAACAGAAAAAAAAAGGAATAGGGAAGGCACCGTAGCAGTCACTAACTTGTCTCCTAGGCAAAGCCGAGACGAGAGAACACTTACACGAGCACGTATCAAGACGTAATCAGCGGTATCTTCGTCTCTGTATGGGCCTTTGTTGCAACTCACTGGTGAGACGAGTAGGATATGAGTTAAGATTTTAGCATGGGGAACAGGAGACGTAATATACACTGTTACGCGCTGAGAAGAAATCGTAAGATGAAGGAAGACCAAAGCGGAGAGAATTTAGTGTAGACAAGAAAATAACGCCGACTGTCGGTAAAGTTGACCCTTCCCCCTACTCCTCTCCGAGGATAAAAATGTCGCCTCAGCGGGCGTACATGCACGCCTGCGCAGATATGTAGAAAAAGAACTCTTGCTCCGCTAGTTTTGTGTGTGTGCGTTTGTGTGATGGCTTTTCCTCTCTGTATACGGCAGAAAGAACATCTGAATTGCGAGAAGCCCCTCCCCTTCACCTCAGACATTTTTTTTTCAAAAACGAAACAGAAGCAGTAGCCCACATCCAACGGCTACTTTGTTTCGGACACATGCAAAAAAAAAAAGAATAACAATAAGCTGCTTGAAGCATGAAGAGGTCACGGAAGGCGCAGCGCAACACCGCCTGTACCCATTCCCCTTCCCTCGATTTCACCGCTGAGGGCACGACACCCTTTTCGATACTTTCGACCACATTATGTCCTATTTTCGGCTGAGGAACAAATCCTCTTACCGCGAGACTAGAGGTCATCCTCCAACTGGCCCTGCGTTGATTCCAAGTACTCTGAGAACTTGGCGTTCAGGTAAACAGCAGACACGTAGCCATTCCCTACCAAGTAAGCCGTAGCAGCCGCAGCACGGCTCCCATTAGTGGCGTACACAAGAATTCGGTCCATAAAACGTGGCTTCTGCACGGCATACTTCTTTCGAAAGTCAGTGTCCCACATCCGCATCGACGCATCGAGGTCTCTGAAATGGACTACCAAAGCGTGGGGAAGCGGGGCCACGGTTTTCACTTCGAAATCCTCACGTACATCCAGGAGATACAGCCTGCGAGTGTCTCCGGACTTGAGCGCACGCACCACCGCCTGGGCTTCGTAAACATTAAAAGGGTGTGTGAACTCTGGCAGCGACATCGGGAGATGGGAAATGATTACGGTGCTTTGTTGGTTGTGTTAATAAGTAAGTGAAACGTCTTTTGAGTGGTGAGAGTAGAGCGCTTTTCTACAGGACGCCATGCAAGCAAGGAATGGGAGCGACGGCGCTCCTCGAACGTTTTGCAATGGCACAAACCCCTGTGCAACGACAGAAGTACACACAGAGCACGTTATGGGGAAAAAGGAGGAGCTAATTATGTTCGTATTTGGTGTAACTAAGGAGATTACGCTCTCAGTAGAAATATATATATATATATATATATATATATATATCAGTCGAAATAGGACACAGAAAGGGAATGAAAAACAGAAAGATGCTGAGGTGGAACGCCTCTACCATGCTGAATAAAGTCCCACAGCACAGAAGACAGCCAGACGAGCTCGTGCGCCCATCTGCGAAGGTGCAGGATTCCTTCCCCACCCACCCCCCGGCGAAACGACCTGCGGGTGTACGTGCAACTCTGGGGAAGCAATGAAAAGCCGCTAGGGACTTTTCGCCACATCACACATCAACACACAGACCTAGCGCGCACACACGACAATATTGAAAAGCTTGACCACTCCCTTATACACAAAAAATATCATTTGATTGAGCGACCACAAAAGAGCGAACAGTATTTTAGCTACTGTGAAAAATGCAGGAGATGGTATTGCACACACTTCAGCTAGTAGGTGCCCTCTTCAAAATACGTTACCTACGTCAAGTTGGCGGGAGCACCGGTGTTGTTGCACAAGTGCTTGGTGTTCCGTATACCTGAGACCACTGCGCCCAGCTGCCTGAGAAATTATGAGCGTTTTCAAAGCCCAATTCCTCTGCCAACTCGCATGCTATACCCGAGCGGATGCCGTGAGCGCAGTAGAAGACGATCTGGGTCAATCCTCGAACAGGGCGAGCGCCTCCAAAAAAGAATGCAAACTCCTCATCTTCCAGGATACTTTCGGGGCACAAAACATCACGCAGAACCGGTAGCGGAACGTTAATCGCGGTAGGAATCAACCCCGTTTTTTCCACCTCAGCAGTTGATCGTACATCAACGAGTTGATAGCTGCGAACAGCATCACTTCCCCTTTGTTTAGCTTCTACAAGTTTCGCCACCTGATCAATGCTGAAGAAGTGAAAGAGGCCCCAAGTTCGCCTCATCGTTGTCGACACGTACCTCAACGAGTGACGAGAACCAGATGAGGCCAAGGGAACACACTAGTCCGCCCACAGTAACCCGAGTGCCTGCTGTACTTGGGCGGTGAATATGCCACAGTTTCGTGAAAAACAGAGAAATGAGGATACGGAAAGGAAGATAGCCCAGGTCAGTGAGCTGGCAGAATTCGCCGTTGTGTCAAACCACAGAAGGTATGGCGCAACACGCACCGTCCCCGCACCGAGCTGAAGCATGTACAAGAGGATCAACAGCAGGTGCAACAAACAGAAAAAGGAGTGAGACAAAAAAAAAGCAAAAAGCAGTGCAGTGGACTAAAGAAAACAAGAGGCAACAGATTCGTCCAAGGACTCATCGTTAATCAGTCAGGGTCGGGAAGGGAGCGACACGCACCAACGCCTTTGGCTTGTGTGCTCACGATAGCATGGTCCTCATATTTACACTAGTTGTAGTGCAATCAAGACATCATTGTGATATATTTACTATACAGGGAAGTAGAGACGGAAAAACTCTCGATCCACGTGCACATCCGTCCTTCTTCTCATCAAAGTACACGTCGCTGAGGAAAGCGATGAGTGGAATCAATCGGTTGTACTCTTCCACACGCTTTGCCTATTCAAGTCGTATGTAAAAATATCTGCCGTCTTCTCCCCTAGACCGCCCCAAATAAAAAAATAAAACGGTTATCAAGAGAAGTACTGATGTGGAGACGCCAAAAACTTTTCGAAAAAAAGGCGACCTCGAGTCGGTGACTCGTGGGAGAAAAAAAAAAAGCGGGGGTGAGGGTGGGGAGCGGTGTTCGAAGCTCAAGTTATTGAGCATTATCCCGCTTTTTGGACTGTAATAAAGATCACTTTTTGCACACACACATACGAGGTGAAGTCCTCATATTATTGGCACCCGCTACTTGGCCACCATTTGAGAGTGGGTAGAAACCTTTGTGACGGTGGAAGGGGGGTCTGCAGTCGATCTAAGGAATCCAGCTTTGACTGCTAACCAACTTTGCCGTGCACATTGGCTGGCGAGAGAACAGTGAGGCGCTCATTTACCTATGCAGTGTTTCGCTCTCCGACCACTCCGCCCAACTGCCAGGGTACACATCAACATTGGTGTACCCTCCGGAGTGAAGTAGGGCAGCAGCCGTTTCAGCCCGCATGCCCCGAAGGCAGTAAGTCACCACGCGGTCTGTCACCAAAGGCTTGCGCGCATTGTACTTGTTCTGGAACTCGTCGACCGAAAGCTTAAGCGCAGCCTCAAGCTGGTCGAGAGGTACATTTATGGAGGTCGGAATGGCACCCCCCGCCACCTCATCGGATCCACGCACGTCCAGGATGCACGTATGATGATCGCCCACCTGCACCTTCGTCACCAGGGCTTTCATGGCGGTATAAGTCAAGCGCTGCATCCTAAACTTCGCTCGGATGGATTCGGTTGTTGACACAGAGCACAGGCAAATAAAGAATAAATTATAAGTTGATGGGAGGGGACTGTAAAGTGAAGGATGCACAACTCGGTGCGCTGAAGGAGTGAAGTGAGCTTTGTACGAGTGGTGAGAGGTGTTGTTCTAAGACAATCAGTATTTTTTTAATGAGAAACGAAATACCACGTAATAAATAAAAACAGACGAAGGCAGAGCAGTGGCTATGCAAACATGTCCACGTGCTCATAGCGCTGGCGGAATGAGCAGCCGCACGTGACAGGACGCCTCGCGAGCAGGAAATCGGAAAAACCAGCCCCCATGTGGGCACTTGCATATTCCGCTTCCAGAGCCGTGAACCGGCGGCGTCAAGCGTATGCCACCTTTGAAATGGCAAATGGAACAGCGCCGAGCAGTTGAAAAAGTCACATGACGGCCTCTCGCCTGTTCCCGCCGCTATCTCCGCATCGACTGTTCCCCCAACAGCAATTAGATAAATATATATACAAATATATGTATATATATTTATATATATATATATTTTTTAAGCATCCCTTTTCTTTCCAAACACGTCACCGTTGGGAACATGAAGCAGCGTGTTCCACGTAGCCAGCTTTCTTGAGCAGCACGTCCGCGCACCTGCGAGTACCCGGAATGAAGAACAAACGCACACTTACTCCAGCATTTCCACAGACCTCAACACACCACTGACGTAAACAATGCTCTTCTACTGATGTGCAACACAGCGACTTCTCGCCAGCGCACTCTCCAGCAGAAACTTTCACCTGCGGAGACCAAGGAAGCGAGGATTCGATTTGAAAAGAGGTTAAATCCAGCGACAAAGAAGTCGGGATAAAAAATATTTATATAGATATATATATGAATAATAAAAAAGGAGCAGGATAACGCATACATTTCTTACCGTGCTGTGCCGCGAGGGAGCCTCTTTACACACCAAGGAGGGGGTCTCTTTCCCCTCCTACGATCCAATACTTTCTTCAGCCCCCCTGATCAACCGACACACACCAAATACGGCAGAGTTAAACCTCTAAATCAGTCGTCTTATCGTCTTCGGTCACTAGATCCACATTCATGTTATAGCGTTTCTCCAAATTCCGTGCAATCACAAAAGATGTTCACGTCCACCAGCTACCGTGCCAGCATCGAATACTCTCGGCTATCAAGTGCAAGCCGCCAGCCGCCGTCCAGTGGGGCCACGCAACCAAACGCGCTCGTACCGTACTTCCCCGCTCTCTCCCCAGGCACATGCTTGGGAAGCGGTGCAGGACGGATCTCCACAGTTTGCCTGTCTTTACCCGGGCGAGTCACACCCCGCGTCCCGTTCGATAGCAGAGCAAGTGGCGTATGCCGTGCAGGGAGCAGGGGAAAGCTTTGCGCATGCCAGATAAGCCCACCGAGAAACCCACACAGCCGCGAGCAACAGTCCTCTACGACCCAGCACCGCGCACGTGGGCCATACCTCACCCCCAGCCCCCCAACACACCCGCACCTCGTCAGCCAACCCGGCAGGCGGTAGAGGATGCCGCACACACGCGCGCAAGCAGGGATTGAATCGGTGCGAGCCACCCCCGTGGCCAGCCCACCCATCAGCCCCCGCACGCACACCCCCTGGCAGGGGTCCGTGCACGCAGACCCACACACAAACGCGACCGTGCACCGCGCGCGCGCGCGCCATGGATTGGCGCAGAGGGAGAGACCACCACCCCCGTGCTTCTGTGCTCTTGCTGCCGTGGTGTGCCCAAAGCCCGGGAGACCAGACCCACCCACGACCCTGTGGTTCAAAAGGCGTCTCCCCGCACCGCACAGACCTGCACCCGAGACTCGACCAGGAACCGGACTGAGCAGCACCCCTTCGCGCCACTCAACGCAGTCCGTCCAATACAGCGGCGCACCGCGCTAGCCCCCTGCCCCCGCAACTACCGCTACCGACAGCCAGTGCGGGCATCACAACCCTGGCAACAACTTACAAATAAGTGAGGTAACGGCCAGACCCAGCAGGGGAGAAGCCGACAGCGCACAAGGATGAGGAAGGGCATCGGAGGCGTTGGGCTCGGCCAGAACGCATTCTGCTGTTGCCCCCTCCCCCCCTCATTGCTCTTCGCTGCCTGTGTGCTGCCAATGCAATTCACTCAGCGCTGCCCATTTTTAGCGAGAGTAGTATGTGAAACGACATGAACGGTTGTGTTCATCGGAGAGCCTTGGAGCTTGCAACGTGCCACACAGCGTGTAGGAATGAGAGCCTCCAACTCTAGTTTGGTGCGTACTCGAGCTTCTTTCGTCCCGTAAGCCGCCTGATGGAGCAGTTTAAAGAACGATGAAGCGACGTCATCGTATTCGGAGCGAAGAGCGTCTTTGAGAGTGAAATACTGCCGACACTGAAGATCTGTTTCTACAAGAAAAAGACAGCCGCTGCAACATGCAGCCGCTGAGGCAATGTAGCTCGAGGCTTTCACGTCGTCCGTGATGCGGCTCAATACATGCTGTAACACCACGAAGTCGTACATCTCTGTAGGGAGGGTGCTGTGGAAGGCAAAGGAAATTTGAATTTTTTCCTCCGTAACGCTCTCTGGCAGCGCCAGGTTCCGCTGCTCAGCAGACAAGAGACGACGCACAGCCGGGCTGCTCATCAGACGAATCCACTCGGATGAAGACTTCATCTCTCTCGATATTACCGAAGGAGACCCCACACACCCCAACAAGTCTTCGGGACTGGGCAGTACCACGAGGATTCGCACTACTCCTTCTGCGTCAGGGAGCTCGTCAGTGTGCACATCCTTTGTTACTTTTTTTGCATGACACGAAGGCTCCGGCCATTTATGTTTTCCGTAATCGACCACACAATTCTCCGTTTGATAATCGAAAGTATCATTTGTCAGCCAGTTCGCTCGCTTCTCCTGCGCAGCAAAAAACTTTGAATTTCTGCGCGCTTCTTCGATGCGCTGCTTGCGCTCTATTCGGCGCTGCTGCTCCTCTGGTGGCATATCTTTGAAGTAGCGTGTACCACCAAAGGTAAAGTCTTTCAGTTTGACGTTTAACTTGCGAAGCGACATTGCATTGCTCGGCATTTTCAACTCCTCCGTGCACGCGGCATTGAGATATGTTGCATACATGGACCAGAATACCTGCTCCTCCATCGGCAGAGGCACCTCCTTGTCCAAAAGACCCAGCATCACCTGCTTTGCAACCTCGCAAAGATCAAAAAAGGCTCCGTTCATTTCTGACTTGTTCTTCCACGAAAAATCTTCTCGGTTGGGGTTAAGCGTAAGCATGTGCTTCCACTCCCTGTCCACCAATCCGAGCCACCTTGCGCGAGACTGTTTCCACATATCCAGCAGCTGCGCGCTAATACAGTAAGAAAGAAAGTCATCCTCCAGGTACTTCCTCTTTTCAGCTGCGGAGGCCACTGATAGATCCGTCTCGCTAAACCCACCAAGACTTGAAAAAGGTTTAAGTGTAGTATTGCCACAAGCCTTGACTTTTTCGTCTTCCCCACGTAATGGGATGCCATCCACGGTTGATAGGAGTTCCCCGAACAGAACCTCGGCCAGTCGGCTCCCATCTCTGATCAACGCGGCATGCACAATTTTGGATGCCGCTGCACAGTGCCGCAGGCAATAAGCTAGAGTCGGTACACTAAACGGTGACAAGGCAATGGGGTAAACGGCGGACGGACGATTCAGATTTGAACCGTTTTCCTTCACCTTTAGGTTGCTCACAGCCGGAGTAAAATTGGGGACTTGCATTGACTTCTCCAATCGTCTCTGGTACTCCGCATAGCTCGCTGGCTCACCCAGGGAAGAGCGGTAATAAAATACACAGCTCAGTCGCTTCCAGGACTCTCCTGTTGACTCCACCTCAGTGTTTGAGTGAAAAAGGTGTGAATCGAAAACCATCACATCGCACGGTTGTAACAGAACGTTGATGTGAAAGTCATCAAGGGTGAGGGCAAGCCCTTTAAACTGCCCGTCAAGACAAGCAATACAGCTGTAGCCAGCGTCAAAGTCACCGGCATCTGTGTGCGAAGCTGTCCGGAAGCGAGAGTTAATGGTGAGCGTAGAGAAAGGAGTTCCGTGAATGCGCACAACATCGGGAATGGCATCATTTTGTGCGTGCCACTTTTCCGGCGCAACATGCCTGTAGATCTCGCTGACATAGTCGACAAGAGGGAAAACTGCTGGCCATGCCTCCTCGTGCTCATACGTGAAGGACGTTTTGCGCGACTTGAGCTCCACCGGCGACCCTCGATAATCGAAGTACCCGGCGATACCGCTCAGGGGTGACTCACCGCCGAACATGCTGCTCCTGAGTGAGGTACGTACCGCGGCAGGCATAAGCAGCCTTGCTGCCATAGCTGTCGCGTCTTTTGGCAGCGCCCCTCGAAGCACAACGCCAACAACCTCTCCGCGACCATCCCTGATGGTGCCGCTATCGTAAAAGTCTAATGCCGAATGTGCGTTATCGTAGAAAGGGTGCGATTTGATGGCATCTGCGTAACTTTCCATCACTCCCTCCGACGTGCGATTGTCCCTCCCGGTCGGGATATCAAATATCTCGAGCTTGATTTTTTTTGCATCGGGCTCCATCACGTACTATTTGGAAAAAAAAATTGTTCACTTGTGAATTAGACGGGACTCGAATATGCGATGCGGTTTGTGCGTACGGGGTCGCCTCAGCTGCACAGCAGCTCCGTCTTTAGGAGATTTCGCGCAGAGGACAGGAGCAAAAAATATAGTGATATGTGTATATATGTATATATATATATATATGTAAAGATTGAAAAAGATCAGTAATGATAACACAGCTGGGAAACGGTGGACCACGAGGGGGGGAACCACGGGCAGCACATCCTAGAAATACGAGTGTCCTCGCATCGCAGATACCCAGGAATACATGAAAGCACATACGAGAGCGAAAGAGAAAGTAGCGTGAGGCCGCGCGTGAAAGAGGTGAAGTGAAAACGGCACACATGTATGCACACACCCACACAGATTAGACAACACGGGTAGTCCAAGAAGCGATATGCAGGACAAGGTGAAAGGAAGTGAAAAAAAAAAAGAGTCTGAGGCACTACAGATCCTCACACATGTGGACTTCATCAGGGACCAAATCTGGAAAAAAAAACTTTATGATGCGGAACACAGAGACCTTGAGCAGGTCACTGCCTCCACGCATCTCCTCACAAGCGTCGCAGCAGGTACAGATTACAACCCTCAGAGGAACATGACATGAGAAAAAATTACATGCAGCACCCAACAAACAAAATGGAACGTGGTCCTGCTTTACCTGTGGACTATCCACACAGTAGTAGCTTCTCTCTCTACGTCGAAGGAATCACTGAGAAGAGAAACAAGTCACAGAAAAGAGAGCCAACGTCTGTGCGGTTAGAAGCACTGTGTTGAGCTGTCGTGTTAACGAATAATCGGCACGCGTGCCCAACCGCTAGACACAAGAAAAAAGCCGCCCAGAAAACTCTTGAAAGAAAATCTGGTGCGTGTGTGTGGGGGGAGGGGGGATTAGGGTTGTGTGTGTCGTTGTTTTCGTGACTAAAAACGCTTCTGCACCCACGCTGCACAAGCGCCCATGAGCCCTCTGAAGTGCCACATATCCCTGTCACGCAGTCCCGAACATTTGCCCTGCCTATTCTTGCAGGGTACTTCTGTTTAGGGTCGCTTCTTCTCGATTTCCACCCCTGGCAAAACAAACGAGGAGATGAGAACAAAATGCAAGAAGACAGGTGTATGTACAAGAAGAGAATCTCCGTCAAATTAAGAAGAAGGAATGACTGAGATGGAGCTTGGTCAGTTCTCGCCTCAGGGCTGCGCCTCCCCTCCCCTCCTGCCCTTTACTGCACATCCACCATCCGTCAAATCTCCGGGCTCCACGTGCCACCAACATTCTTAAGGACGGAAAATAAAAAAGGAGCAAATAGCAACGAGTGCCAACACTACTGCAATGCCGAAGTAGTTGTTCGCCGCCTGTATAGAGGCATGCTGTACCTTATCCGCATCCTCTGGGTGAAGCTCACCAATGTAATATCGCTGAAGGTCTTCCACAGCACTATCAGAGTGACCAACGGCGTTGAACTCACTTGTACCATCCTTGCCCGCCACACTGAGGAGAGTGTCAACGCCGCCTGGATGCAGATCCACGAAATTCGTTATGTCATAAACTTTATTATCCTTTATGAACCATAGGTCATTCTCCGTGACGTGTTTCCCCACGTCACTCATCCGAATGTACTCAGTGGATGTCATGAGGGCAAAGCAGTGGACGCGATCAAATAAACAGGCCTGCAGACGCGTAGATCCGTCTTATGATCTGTTGTCTTCGCCCTTGGGGATCACCTGACACCAAGAGACGAATATGTATATAAGAATGGTGAGGTAAAACAACACGACAAGGACAACAAAAAAAAAATCGGATAAGTAGACCTGTAGATTCCACCAGAGATAACGAAGGATGATGATAGTGATGATTTTCTCTATACAGCTGTTTCGAGAAGATGAATGATACGCCACCGAGGGAAAGTGAGGATACAAAAAAAGAAGAAAGGATTCAAAAATCATATACGAAAGCACCGTTGTCGCGTGACAAGACAGGAAAATCACATACAGTTTCCAGAGGCCACAAAAGCAGAGCCATAAGACTACAAACCATGTCGACTGTAGCCACCCAATGCCCACGAGAAGAAGCGAATCATAATAAAGAGTGAACAGAGCAGCTGGACCACCCTAGGAGTCCTCTCACTCACGAGCACTCCCCTGGAAGAGAAATATTTTTGTAACCACCTTGGCATTCGGAAAACAGCACTTCGAACGGCAGGTACACGAGAAGCAGAGAGAGTTTCATCCTCAATCCTGCGCCAACACTATTCAAAAGCGATGTCGAAGTCTAGCGCACATGTGTTTTACGTATCCAATAGCTTTCCTTTCATGAAGGCTTAAGGAAAACCCGTAAGCATATCGGATTAGCCTTCCATCTCTTTATGTGTTAAAGGACAAGCCCAAACTCTTCATTTGTCTCATGTAACCTGAGATGGAAGACAAACTGCACCGACAGACGGAATTCAAAATCATCGTGAAAAGGAGTTTTGGGGGGGATATGAATGCATCCATCTTCATGAAGCCTTTAGCTCGACACGCCGACATCTTCGAAGATGGAGAACTTGTGCTGCAAACAGCGCGAAGCGCATCCTCGTATATGCCAGTGGTGCTAAGAAACGGCTACAGAGGGCAAAGACACCGTAATATGGAAGAAAACGGAAGGAGGGGAGAAATGTAACTACGCAACATCCAGGCAGGGACGGCACGGGAGGGGAAGAGGGGGAAAGGGAGTTAAACCATTGAATACGAAGAAAAACGAAATCCCGAATCGTGGATGCTCTTCAAATTGGGATCAATGACACCAGATGCGAATATAGAAATATTTATATATATATATATATATATATGTATATATATATATTATATATACACCTCATGTACACAGCTTGTCTGGATGACGATGGTGGCTAGACGACCAAGGTGAAGGACAAAATACACCGATGGACTAAAGAGCAAGGCTCAGATGCCAGATGACCAGCCCCGTCATTTTTTCTTTTTTAAAAGAGCGAACTTCTCGGCGAGAACGATCA
>CM007329.1:536540-553188 GCA_000333855.2 Endotrypanum monterogeii
GCGAATATAGAAATATTTATATATATATATATATATATATGTATATATATATATTATATATACACCTCATGTACACAGCTTGTCTGGATGACGATGGTGGCTAGACGACCAAGGTGAAGGACAAAATACACCGATGGACTAAAGAGCAAGGCTCAGATGCCAGATGACCAGCCCCGTCATTTTTCTTTTTTAAAAGAGCGAACTTCTCGGCGAGAACGATCAGAGCATCCACGAAGATGCAATCAAAAAGCCTGCTCTCTTCCCGCCGCAGGTTTTCTAGCTGATCCCTTCCAAATATGCCTGCTTACAAGATAGAACGAAGCATTTGACAAGGATTTAGGAAGCGAAAGGTACAAACAAAGACAATACCAGCGACGTTGCTGTGTGTGCCCTGATCGGGGGCCTTCAGCAACGGTGTGTCATCGTGGTGGACAATGCCAATGTAATGTCTTTCTAGCTCCTCAGCCGAGTCCCAGTGACCGATAGAATTGAAGTCGCTGGAAGCATCTTCCTTCGCACCCATCAGGAATACACTAGGATCACCGGTTGCCGCCCGGCGAAAAAAGTGTCGTTGCACTCGCAACAATTCACGGTGAGCCACTACTCTTACTTTTTGTTATGTCCCTCAATATTGGCCGGGCGGAAACACTTGGTAGACATGTCGCGCCATTGGTTACCTCGTTAGATGATGCTAGGAGTGTTTTGTCACTTGAAATAAAGCTGCAGTATCTGCAGAAGATAGAGAACAGATGATGATGAGCTTTAGGGAACAAATATGCAAGCACAAACTCTCCGAGGCGTTTTCCAATGAAACTGATGTACCGCAGAGGTCGGGGGAAGTGTAAAGGAGAGCGAGTAAAGCCAAGCAGCAATAGCAGAAATAGTGGGCTTCCGAAAATACCCTAACATGCCCCTTCTGAGATACAGCACGACTTCACTGCTTAGCAACATCCCCTCCGCAGCTGCATCTCCTTCTGTGAAGCCCACCCCCCTCCATCCTTACAAGCGTATTGGTGTAATACCTAGTGGATGAGCTCAGCAAAGTGCCTGTTGCAAAATCTACACAAACGTGCTTCGCCAGTAACTCGGCCACGCTCTTACGCGCAATGGCGACTGTTACCCGGCGAATTCCCCTGGGTGGCTTGACCATCCCATCAGCAGGCGTTTGAAAGGGAATCGAGAATGATCGGCCCCTATCGAGACCTACAATCCGTCCCGACAACGCTGCAAAACAACACCACCTGGAGCAGCACTTTCGAATGGGCAGCATTCCCCCCCCCTCCCCCCCGTGACCCTCTTCGCTCGTAGGCTGTGCAGCCAGTCATCCTCACGAGAGTATCATCTTTAGAAAAGGACTTGGGTCTTCCTGAGTTAGCCTCAGAGTGTAAGTGTTTATGCTCACATGTTATAGGTTCCGAGTTTGTCCTCCTCATCGGAAAAGGAGGATAGAAAAACCAACGTTAATCAGGTCACAGAAGGAAAGCACACTGTCCGCACGACGATCCCAACTGTTTTTCTTTGCAGACTGGTACAGCAGACCGGCATAGACGCCGGAGAAAATGAAAACCATTCCGCAAACCTCCCGATTTGTCCAGAGGATAATTGAGTTGGTATACGTAACCCCAATGCACCCAGCCGTTGCCAGTCACAGCCTTCACAGGTGAAGTTGTTTTATCGATTGTTTGCTGTATTTACGCTCTATAGAGAGTTTCGTTAATCGTCAACTGGCATCCAGCAAGGGGGGTGAGATGGAAACAAAAGGAGTGAGCAGCTGCGACCTCTAAGGGCTGAGAAAACTCCTCAAAAAAGCACCGAGCACACAACCTCTCCACAAAATTAGGGCTTACCTTGGTCACTTATTACGTGAACGGATAGCCTGCAGAATCGTCTGGAACCTAACAAAACCAACACAGTACATGGCTGCACGACTCCGCGCTAGATCATCTTTGTATCCTTGGTACGGCAACGGCCTGGGCAGTCCTGCCTCTTCGTGAAGCCGGCACTCCACGGCATACAGATCAGGATTCATGCGACCCTCCAGTATATCCTTCGGAACAAGTTCGCCAATCCCCGAAATCTGGCGTTTCCGGTCGCGGTCCTTCTTCTGCTCGCGGAAAACGCATCTTTCCACCTTCGACAAATTCTGGTTCAGATCATTCAAGCACGCTTTCATTCGCCGCTCGCGAATGCTCTTCCGAGCACGACGCACGAGCTTCATGATTGGCAACGGTATGAAGAGAGGAACTGATACGAGAGAAGAGGCAGAAGCAGTGAGAAACGGACGACGGGACTTGCTATCCTGATGCGAAGCTATGGTAGACCGAACTTAATTGCTATGTCACTAAGATCCACAAGTGTCTCATCGGCATGAAATGAATACCCGAACAAGTTTGCAAAGATGTTTGTAAGCCGAAAGCGAAAAACAGAAGGATGACGAGAATAGTAGTAGTAGTAGTAGTAGTAGTAGTAGTGCGGCACGCAGTACGGAGAGGTGACATTGCAGTTACGCCAGTCTCCTAAGTCTATTGCCATCCGTGCTCTGTTACGTAATCTCCTGTGTGTGTGCGCGCCACCACATGGTAGAAGGACGTGGCCTCCAAGTAAAGAGTCGTGAGAAAAAGAGCAGCATGTCAGCACTCCATACACCTTAAAGATCACACTTTCAGTATTGCTACTGGTCAACTTCTTTTTCTACTTTCACTCAATAATCTAACATCGTGAACTATCGTCTTTGAACACCCCCTCCCTTGTGAGAGATCTCTGTACATAAATTAAACAAGCTCTGGCCTCCCGTCTGAGCCTCGCGCTAGACGGAGAGGGAGAGCTACTGACGGCTCCGAGAATGTATTCCTGCGCTTCTATCGCAGGAATTTTCTTTGCTGGGTGCGAGAAGAAGCATTCCATACACACGTGCGTAGACGTGAAAAAGCGTCCGGAAGTTCAACGGTGATGACGAACAAGTAAAAAAAAAAGAGCAGACATTACATCATTTTCCGCGCTTCTCGTTCTAATAGGCACAAGTGCACGGAGAATTGAGAGAGGCGATAAACAAAACAAAAACACCTGAGAGCAAAATTCATTGAATCAGCGATGCACCGGGACTACAACAGCCATTTCGTGTGCGCTTTAGCTATATTGCTATCACTGCAAAACACGTGCTCCTACAAAACGGACATACGGCTTCGGCACGGGCGACGTAATCATCTGCTTGTACACTTGGCGATAGCGGCGACCACTACACATGACCTTGAGATTATACAGGTACTCTACGTAATCGACATCCAACCGTGCCAGCCCGAAAGCCGGTCGCTGCGGGAACTGCCACGAAAGGCTGCGCATCGAAATGGCGGTCAGCCACTGACCAAGAGGAAGCCTGTCCGCGGCATCAATCACCTTGAACTGCACCTCGACCCCTGCTGCAGTGACCTCCACCTCAAATGCAAGTGTACACGCTAAAGGACGGCACTTTTCCACTGCATCGGCGACATCGCTCACGAGAATACCATCGATTCCTTTGTTGTTTTGCGCAAAAAGAATACAAATTTTGTTGGTGAAGATAAGCTCTGTCACGGTCACACCCTCCAGGAACTCTCGGAAAAAAGAAAACATATCACTCTGGATCTTGGCGCTACCGACACCAAACGTAACTTGAGCCTTCACCTTCAGAGATTCTCGTTCGCGGCGCCTACGATCCTTCGCCTCGGAGTCCAAAAATATTTCCCGTACAGGCACTAGCTCCCCGACAAATGGTATGTGCCGCTCTAGCTCTCCGCGCAGTGCGTTGAAGCGTTCGGGAGAGCAGCATACCTCAAGCTTTCGAAGCACATACCACGCCAAGGACTTCCAGTCCCGGTGATTCTCCGCTGTCTCGATCCCACCGGACAGAAGAGCGTACTTCGAAGTGGTTGAAACCTTCGGCAAGTGTCCATTGAAGGCCTTTACGAGGGTCCATGATAAAAACTCCCGTTGAAATGGTCGGTAGGGTACCCACAGCTTGTTTCCGGTACTACTGGCCAAGCACGCTAACCCAGACGCGTACGAAGTCACTGGCTGGAGATCTACCGCGACGACACACTGCAAGCCTAGCGGTGGGTCCCCTTGATGCAACGCAGTCGCGATAATCTCATTAACGTTAATGACAGTTGTAGGAAAAGGTTCAATCCTTTGTGAGTTGCAGAGGTACACGAAGTTCTGCGTGTCACCTTCGGGACTCGTTGCTCGATACTTTTCCTCATATGCCCATGTGGCCACGACCGCGTCGTGCATTTCACGCGAAATCCGCTGGCATAATTTGTCGTACTCACGAACAAGAGTGTCCCGCGCAGCCGCTTCCGCGTCGTCCATCTGCTCGCAGTCGGCTAAAAACGCCATCTCAAGTTGACGCTGCCGGAGCTCGGCCTCCATGATTGCCTGCTTATTAGGCCGACGAGGTGCAGCCGCCTTTTTCTTCTTCGACTTTGGGGCCGGCACTGTAGCCCTTTCCGCCCTCATTTGCGCGATAAGCTCACGGTAGGAAGCACTCTCATCGCACTCATACCTTGTTCGCTGAGCCTGCTCCGCAATGTCAATCGATAACGACTCAAACTCGAAGAGGGGTGGCTGCCGAAGGTTGAGAGCACCACCGTAGCCACTTATATAAATAAAGTTGGTCTTGGATGTGTCCATCTGCGAAATGGCACGCAGTATCGTTTCCTTGTTAGGATCCTTCAGGGTCGTCACATCGTAGCCTTGATGCCGAAGAGCTTCCTCTAGAGACTCTACGTCGTTTTCGATCGGTGGCACGCCAGGACACTCTGTATTATGTAGCGTAATGAGCAGAGCGCCAAGTGGCACCTTCATCTTGACTGCCGGTAATAAACGAAGTGAGCGAATCTCTTCTACCTTTCGGTCGTTCAAGCTTCGCTGCTCCCTTTTCACTGCAGCTACTCCCTTGGCCAAACATATACGCCAGTTCCGTTGAATCAGCAGCGATGCGTTCTCGCGAACCCTGTCAAAAAGCCGTTTGCTGAAAAGACCGACCGCTGCTGCCTCATTCACAGACATGCGTGGACGAACGCGCTGAATCAGATGCACCGTGGAGCCGAACTCAGCGTTTATCAAGTGTGTATGAAGCACTGCCGGCAAGAACCAAGGTCGTCCACTGTTTTTCAGGCTGCGGATTATGTCCTCAGAAATGACTGACCGAGAACCTGAGTTCAGCGGACCCAGTTTAGCAGTAACGTACGGCTTTAATGAATCAATGAGAAGCACAGACTCGGCACCTTCGATCATGCGATTCAGCATCAGTTCACGCCATCCCTGCGTGCCCTCGACCATGTAAGGGTAGTGCCATTTCAGCATGTTGCAGTCATACATCGCGTCCGGTGGCAGCTCCGCTTCAGAAACGTGCAGTACGGTGGCATAGCAGTCCCCTATACGCACAGTGACCATCAGGTGCCCCTGCGGCCCATGCACACTAAGCGCTGTGTTTATAGACTCCTCCAGCCGCGTCACAGTGTCTAGTTCCTGGTAACACTGAGTCGGAAGACCGTACCACGACTTCCACTGCTCCTGTGTGTGTTCAGGAAGAATGTGTGGTGTGTGTGCAATTTCATGATACTTGCCAGAGAGCACATCGTACAGACTCTCACGGACGACACCTCCCTCACTGAAGTAGCAGGTGAAAATAACCACCGCAACAGAGACGTTATTTTTCTTGAAGACCTGCATCTCAGGCCGAGTAGCCTGATTGATCTCATCCACTTTGTCTTCGGGGCCAGGTATCCACACCACATCGTTGCGACGCACGACATCAGTCTCAGCGTTGATGAGCAACCCGTGGTTGTTGTGGCGCGAGTTGTCCTGGAGTACATAGGCTCCGGGACCCTCATTCATATCCAAAGTCACATACGGGCAGCCGCTTAAAGAGACATAAAAGTGGTCAATCTGCCCAGTGAAGGGGCGTAGGACTTTCCAATTACGCACGTTGTGCCCGCCAACCGCTATCCAGTTATCATAAGAAACAAAGCGAGTTGGCCCCTCCCGCGAGACGAAAAGCACATCCTTTAGGACATCATCGACTTTGACAGTGAAGTTGTTTACCTCACTGTCGACGCATCGCCAGACGAGCTTATGCCACTCCCCATCCATCAAGTTTTCTCGCTCGTTTCCGCGAAGTATTGCAGAGCAGCAGCAACCAAATGCGTCCACGATGTACAGAGTAACGTGAAGCTCGTGGTAGCGCAGGCGCTCCTTTGTAATGACTGGCTCTGCGTTCAGTACAATACCGAACTCTTGCATTTTGAAATTCCGGTCTGTTACGCCCACGAGCGACATCATGCGTGACGTGACGTCGGTGCGGAAGCACACCTCAATTCGCCAATGGTGCATAAGTTGACCAAGCAAAGGCAGCGTTCCGACGTTGATGACCAAGTTGCCGTCAAAAGAAGGAGCGCACCGCGGCGCAGGCTCCTCCAAAACACGCAAATTTAAAAGTGTTTCGTGGTGGTCGGGCGGTATGGTGCGCGTCATTTCCTGAAGCGCACCACCCTCAATAGCAATGAGAGGCCATCGAACCACAGGCTTTAGTGGAAAACCTCCAGAGGAGAAACGCAGTTCGGCGATAACCCCACGAAACACCAACGCTGGCGAGTTCACCTCGTCCAGATACCCTCCAATGAAGAGGCGATGCGACCACGTGTTAAAAGCGACAGGATGCTCCTGTTGAATCAGCTGAACATCGACCCACAGACCGTCGACCTCGCACATCAGCTGGCCCTCCTCTAAATTCTGAACACGTATCATTACGTGGTGAAATCTGGTGCCATCTGTCAGACCCACCTTTGCAACTGAAGCAACCGCCTCTAAAACTCGGTTGGCTGAATCGCGTATGACAATTCGTAGGGAGTCGGGCATATCCTCATACCAGTTAAGGCTCAGCTGGAAGAGCTGGCCAACTTCATCGCGCTGGCCCTCCATGATCTGTATCAGTACTCGCTTGCCTTCTTCTGGCTTCAGGTCGGTTCGAATCCAGAAGTCTAGCGCCATGTCTCGAATTAGCTCCTCGAAATTGGGAACCCCGGGAAGAGCCATGACCGAGGAAACGCCATCGAATATGTGCACAGACATCGTGCCCCCCCAACCGTTTCCAGGAAGGGGATCACAGCCACTGACGCTCTCCTCCTTCCGCAGTTCACTCAGCAGTAATGCGGTGTTCCGACGCTGTATCAGACTGTATAAGACAGCGTGGCTGCGTGTGTTTCTCACAGCCATGAGCGATGTCGCCCTTGATGAACGGCTATGAAACGCAGAAGGAGAAAATGCTCCAAAGTTTTGTGTTCTCAGTGAGGGGCTATCGGTGTGTGGAGGAATCAGGATTTCATCATGGGCAGCTGAGATCAGCCCGTAGCGACTCGATGCGGCTGTCTGCTTATCGGACGGATGTACGTAGTGATATTCCTGTCGCAGCTTCCTTATTTTCTCACGCAACGCTTTTGACAGCTTTACGCCTCCCTCACTCTCTCGGGCTGCATTAGCCCATAGATCCTTTGCACCCCGGGTCTCCGTCGTTTCCGCATCGCCAGGGATCGTGTTCATTTGAAGAAGCCGTTGCATCTGCCTTTCTTTGGCTATCTCGTCGGCAACGACTTGCATGCCGTACTCTGCGGGTATTCGCACTGCTTGGAAAAAAGAAACCAGGACGCGTTCCAGATGCGCTCCTGTGTTAACCCCCCGGTGGACAACAGTGACATTCTCTCGCCGATGAACACGCTTCGTGATGTCCTCAAACATTGACTTGAACATGGGCGACTCGTGCTCCTCGATTTCATTCAGGACACCATCAAAGGGAGTTGCGAAAAAACGTGGAGCCACAGGACACTGCAGCTCACACAACAGGCGATCGATTTCGTCTGCAGAAGGCATCTCACCTTTTCGGTCATTGTAAAGAACAGCAATGCGATCCTCAAAGGTGGACCAGACATATGACCCTTCATTTTTCAGCTCCTTCTTCCCGTTCGCCTCCCCACCCTCTTCGGGAGGTGGCCTCTGGAGTGAAAAAACAAGAACCATAGTCCCCTCCTCAGAGTTTCAACTTGCCTCCCTTTACAAAGATTGAATCAGTGAGCCAGCAGGTACAAAAAAAAAAGGAAATCGAGTCCGTTGAGAGGACAGGGTATGTAAAACCACCAATATGCGAGATAAAATGCGACCCAGGATGGGGAAGTGCACGTGCTCCGCGTACACTGAAAGTGTGCAGGGAATCTTCCTTTGAGAACCTATTCCCCCGAAAAAAAAACCTATGTGGGAATTCTTTCTCGAGGTATAGGCAGCCATTTTGTGTGAAAAAGCGTTGGCGTTTCCATGATGCGCATTTTTGAAAGCGTTAGGCAAGACGATAGAGAGACAAAAAGAAGATAAGCAATTCATCAACACAAAACTCTCACCGTGAGCGATGCATGAAGGAGTTCGCCTTATAGCAGGCAAAATTGAGGGTACCATGTTCGTTGATGTCTGAGATCCCACAACACAGCTACCAGGCTCAGTTTTGATATACAAAACTTTCTCTACCTACTGACCAAAATTTCTTTTCTCTTTGTTGACTTTGGCACCACTATGTAAGGGTTCGGAAGAACAGCTTGAACCCGCCCTCTAGCAGTGAAAAAAAAAAGGGGAGACGTAAAATAGAGGCTGCAAAGAGCCAATCTTTAGTGTACATGGAAAAAACAAACAAGAATTACGCCTTCTTTTTGCCCTTTTTCGGCTTCGACCGAGTGGCACTAATTTCAGCGATGCTTTTGTAGACCTCCGGGTCGATGCGTTCGCTGATCCGCAGCGCCGTCACGTGTCTGCTGTTCTCCAGGGACTTGAGTAGAACTTCGCCTGCACCAGGCGCCAAAGTGCACATATCCAAGTTCAGCACACGCAGAAGTGTATTGCTCTCAATGGCTTCGCAGAGTGCGAGAAGGGTGTCCCCCTCACCGGTGAACGCCGTGTCAGCCAAGTCAAGCTCCTCCACCTTCGAGCATAAACAAATGGCTTTAGCTATCTCTTCAACTCCTTTGTCTCCGATGTGGTTACCACGCAAAGACAGCACCGAAACGTTTGACTCCCCGACAATTCGCGACGCTATGAAGCCCGCTCCAACCTCGCCCACTTCACAGTGCTGTAAAGAAAGCGCCGTCACGGAGGCGTTCCATTGAAGCCCAATGCAGAGCTCCTGAACCCCAGCGTCCTCTAAAGGGTTGAAATCAAGAAGAAGTTGTGTAACGGTCGTGTTGTTTTTGAGGTAGTTAGCCAGATAGCGGCATCCTCGTGGCCCGATTGCGCAGCCTGGGAGCTCGAGCCGCTGTATGCCAAACGGGTTCCGGTCCGGAAGAGGACTATATTGTCGGAGAAACTCACACAGGAGAAGAATGCCATCGTCGCCAAGCATGGTGTGATGCAACTGTATCACACGGAGAAAGGGATATGGCCGCAGTGCAACTTTACAAAGCGTCTTCAAATCAGCACTCGACACCGCGCCACGGACAAACAAAGGTACTTGGGGGACCCCAGCTTGATCTCCGTCCTTCACACGTATCAGTTCCGCCTTCAATCGCTTGGCGAAAGGGATAAAGGGGTCCCCAAGCAACCCACATGCCTCATGTAAACGACGCAAATCACTGTCGACGTGAAGCTCCTGCGCTACGGTAATGACCGGTGCAGCTGCTTTGGGATCCTTTTTCGTCTGCTTCGGAGGCATCTTCAATAGTGAACTATACGCATGGTGCAAACAAGGTATAGACATGATCATGTACGGATGTGGTGAAAAAAAAAAAAACATTCGAAAAGTGAGGAGCACAAAAACGAAAGAGCCGAATTTCCATCCATTACGTTCATCAGGAATCCACAGAACTCAAGGTACCAAAAACAATATACTGGGGAAGAAAAACATGATGGTATGCTTTTGTTGCGAATGAAAAGCACTGAGCAGTATACACATACCTTCTCTCACATAGAAGAGCAATCGCGAAACTCACACCGATCTGCTCAAGATGGGCTAAAACGAGCAGACACCTCTTTACTTTTTTGTCTTTCGCGTGAAAAGTTTTATATCAAGCATTCTGTAGCTCCATTTTGAGCGGCCACAACGCTGTGTATCAGAAGCGTACAGTGCATCAGAAAAAAAAAGGCAACTTCCACCAAAAACAAAGCAACTCTACTATACATCACTTCACTACCTGGCCATCGAATAGGAGCTAGAAAACGAGCCAGGTTCGCTACTCACTTGCACGTTCGAAGAGGAGTCTCCGAAGCTCCAGCAGATCGATCTGATTATCTACAATCGGGAGAAGTGCTAAAATATCCTCAACACTGTCCACTTCTTTTTCGTCAAGATTCAAGACATTCCTGAGATCTGCCAGAAGTTCAGGCAGTTCTGATGCATCCATGTAGCCTGCACCAGTTCGATCGTAACTGCGAAAGAGACCGTCCACCGGATCCTGTGAGTCGTTTTCTTGCTCTCTAGGTGACTCGACAGCCACTGGTTCTGACGAGCGTGAAATTAAGTCGTTCGCTCCGCTCTCGGTGAGCTGGCCTTCAGAATCAAAGGGTGCTGCGTACCCGCTCAAAATGGCAAAAAAATTGGCACTGTACTTGAATAAATCAGTTGGTTTGTCGCGAATCACTGCTTTCGTGTATTGCTTCATGATCGTCCCCAGCTCAGGCGGGACATTTATTTGATCAGTGGAAAACATAGCATTCATTTTCGCTACACAATATCGACTAGGCTTCGCAAAGTGAAACTCAGCGTGACAATGTATCCTCGAAAACTCCGGTAATGGGGAAAGATGCTATATCGGGAGGTCAAGAAAAGTCTTCTGCAGTTCATATACAAGAAAGATATGCGGGGAAAAAGAGAAGGGTAGCCACAATTTGAGGACATGGGTATCGAGAATATACTGCGCACAGTGAGAACAAACGACACAACACAAAGGCGCACAGGTACCGCTTGCGGAACTATTTTACCGGTAAACGAACGCAGCTACGCGAGACGCACCTCCAGAATTTACACCGGAAACTTTTCCTTCTTGGCCACGTTCTGTACGATGCCGCGATGCTTTAGAGTAGACCCTTTCGAGAAGCCGAAGCACGTATCAGCAGGGATAGAAAACACATTCTTCCTTCTCATTCGTAAAAAACAAAGATCAAAAAAAAAAGGCAGTGGTACCGCGGTGTGCCATTCCTCACTGGGACAGACGAGAAAGCGCCTTATTTTGATCCAGAACAATTCTATGGAGCCTCTCCTTCGCCTCGATTGACTCTTGTAACGACTTCTCTAACTCAGTCAGTCTCCCTTCAAGCGCGTTGTTGCTCTCCCGAAGTCGATCACACGCAGCTGTAATGCGCTCGTTCTCCTCTAATACCGCTTTCAATGCCCTCCGCTCGTCTTCAAACGCCTGAACCTGTTCTCTTCGGCCTGCCGCATCGCTAACCGACAAAACCTCCCGCGCAACCAGGTGTGCATTAGACGTTTCCAAATCCCGAACTTTGCTCTTTTCCGCTGATAAAGAGGTGCGGAGCAAGTTTATGTCCGCGATAAGCGAGTCACACCGTTGACGCAGAAGCAAGCTTTCGTTGTCTTTGACAATTACCTGCTTGCTCAACTCACTCAAGCTCTGATGTAGCTCCTCAATACACTGCTCCTTAACGTGCAGAAGATTCGTCAGCTCTGTGCACTTTGCATCGAGGTCGGCCGCCTCCTGGTCGCCTCTCGCTAGACGTTGATGATGATTCTCGTTTTCGTACTCTAGCGCCTGAATATCGATGGTCAATTGCTGCTCGCGTAGACGCAATGAACGCACCTGCTCCTGAAGAAATACAGCGGTCTCTTCTTTAGACGCAAGGGCTGCCCGTGCATTATCCAGCTCTCGCTCTAGAAACCGTTGATTCTCCACAAGAGACTCAATCTCCTGTGCAGACTTTTGATACGCAGCAAGGATCTCTTGCACCTCCATATCTTTTGCCTTCACTGCGTACAGCGCCCCGGCCTCCCGCTCGGACAGCTGCAGCAATTCGGCGCGTAGATTCTCATTTTCATTGGCCAGTGAGCTTAATTGACGGTTTGAATGGTTTTTGGTCGCCGAAAGCTGCGCCACATCCGCCTCATACTGACGCAGTTGTTCCTCCCAATGATCTCTGTCTCGCTCAATTTGAGATTTCTCGACCAACATTTTTTGTCGCTCGTCTCCTAACATTCTAATTTTATCACACATAGCGCGCTCTGCTGCCGTCTGATCGCTACACCGCTGCTGTACAGCTCGAAGCTGAAGCGATAAATTCTCTGCGTCCTCCATCGCCATTTTCCTACGCTCCATTTCGTTGGCAAGCTGTTTTTTCGTTGTCTCGAGCAGTAATAAGGCATCGCGCTGCATAGCGCTCAAATCCTCCAATGCCCCACGCAGCTGATCAGATTCACGCGTTTTCTCCTCCAGAAGCAAGGCGAGGCTATGTGGTCCTTCACCCTCTTCACCCGAAGTTCCAGGGGTGCATTGGAGTGTACATACTTGACAAGATTCATTCACCTGCTCGACAAGTAGTGTTTGAGTTTCGATATCAGTGCAACTACGTTCGCACATCGTGCCACTGCTTGCTCTAACTACAACCTTCCGTTTGGATTGAGCGTCCAGTTCTTTATTTAGTCGATCGCACTCTTGCGCCAGTTTTGCAATGGTCATTTTCAATGCAGCTATGGTACATGATCGCTCTGTGTTAGACTCCTCTGAAAGACCCTGGGCCTTGGCAGCTTCCTGTTTTGTGGTTCTCAAAAGCACCTGCAACTTACGGAGTTTCACCTGTAACTCTGCTCGCTCCATAGAGGCCACACTCTTTTCGCTGTTGACGGCGGCCAATTGCTTTTCCAGTAGCTTACATCTTTTCTGCGGATCGTCGACATCGCCACGAGACTTGATCAATTGTTGAAGCCTCTCTATCTCCGCATTCTTATGCTCTATCGTTTCCTCGTATTTAGAGGTTAACTCACGTGCCTCAGCCAAAGATTTCGTCCGCACAGTGGATGTAAGCTCCTCTAAACGTTCTACCTCTCGGTGTAAAAACGCAACCTGGGAAAGAAGATGAGCAACCTGTGCTTCTTGTCCTGAGGTCCCACATGCTGCACAGCCCCGGGATGCGAGACTATTGCCAGCCTCAATGGCTTGGGTTACACTCATCGTGAATTTTTATCCAAAAACCTTCGACACAGATGGTCTAGTTTTTATCTATGAAATACCTTTTTAAAAAAAGGGAACAAACATTTAGCAGCTGCGGCGAAATGAAGATAAGGAAGAAGAAATGAAGTTGCTTGTGCGCCAATGAAGCGCAGACATATATGAACCACATAGGTAAACTCTTGAACATATTCACACTTCAGAGTTACCTACCGATAGTCAAATGGATGAAAAACAAGCGAAACCGCTTACAATAATAACAGGTTTTCGTCTTTTCATGTTTAGGTGGAGTACTTGTCCAGCACAGAGAGATGTACATATATGGTTGCCATATCCGACTCCTCAATTAGGCACTTTCCATCCCATATGGATGTTGGAATAGTTCAATAGGTAAGGACATTTTTTTGTTAAAGGTAAAGAAAAAAACGCAACAAATATTCGTGTACTCCTTCTCTTTTCAAAAAAGCTAACGCTTGTTGAACTCCGAACGCTGTTTGTCAAACAGCTCTTGCTCCAGCTTCTTAATGCGCTGTGAATTATAAGAGTCAGCTGCAACGACCATAAGTGGAACAGACAACATTCCCACACAAAACCCACCAAAAAATATAAAACCAATTTTTATTGGCACACGATTTCGTGGACTTCGGTATGCGGCTATCGCGGCGGAGAAACTTCCCACAATAATACCGGCGTCTAAACCGCGTTGCATGGGTTCGCACGAGAGGAAAAAACGCCACTGCTGCGAAAGTGCTTTTCTACGAGCTTGCCCGATTTCCAGGCCTTCCTGTTCGATGATATACTGCTTCATGTCTTTGACATCTGAATCCGGGTACATTTTATTAGCATCTCGAGGACTCTGGATTTGCTTCATCATTTCCAAAGTCTCTGGTGTCGCCACTTTATAGCGACCAGATTCGACTAGATCGCCAATATTTGTGGACTGTGGTTGGCTTTCTTCATAGCGCGCAGGCGGCGCAGCGGGAGTCGCACTTGCCTTACTGCCGCTACCTCCCATTGTTTCTTTTTGCCACGAAATGAGCGGTGGTAAGTTGCCTTTTTTTTTTTTTGGTTTGCATCCAAACACCAGCACCACCACCTCAAAAAAAGAGTGAAGAAAAAGGACGGGAAGAAAAAAGTGCGTTGCTCTAAGAGACCGACTCTCTCGCTGGCACTCGGTCGTAAGCATCAAAAGAAAAATCTAAAAATGAGAAATTTCACAAGAAACTAAACGCGGTGACAGAGACCTGCCACTCTTGGTGTAGAGGAGAAAGCCACATCAGGCGATCGGCGCAGGAAGCGCAACAGCACATTTCTTTGTTTTGTTGTTTGCCCAGGACCGAGGTGAAGAACTCTTTTTTTCTCCAGACATGTAAAGCATTTTTTCCACGAATACTTACAGTAAATATGGTCACTCTCATTGGCGAATGCTGTCAGGGTATTTTGAGCGATGTCACATTTGTTTTTGATAATGAAAAGAGATTCTCTGAGAGGACTATGACGATGACTTGAGTTTGAGAACTATCCTTGATAGCACTGAATGCCGTAGTCACCGAGAAAAAAAAAGATCACTAAGTTTCCACGAGACTTTGTTCGCATGTGCTGAGCAATCACATTCATCCAGCAGAGCCAGAACCCCTTCAAGTGAAACCATCACCTTAACTCAAGTGGAATGAACTCTTTCTTCCTCTAATCACCAAGGTGATATCCACCGCCAAAATCTTCCGCATCAGCAGCACAGAATACACACTTTTTCCAAGACATCGTTTACATTTTTTCACTTGCCAACCATCAGCACCTTTACAGATGCACAAAGAAGCGCTGCTAACAGTCTGCTGTGTTCTTGTATTCAAGACACTCCGCCACCATACAGTGCATACCATAGATACACGGCTCCAAATGATGAGAGTCAACGGCTGCATTATATCATGGTAAACAGTCTTTTGAAGGGCTCTGCATGTAAAAAGAGTGAAAATACAACATGCAGAGGAAAAATGTTTGTCAGCACTGCTCCTAAAAATCCGAATATAGCCACAAAGCATGTCTAAACATTATCTGCAAAAAAAGAAATTAAAATCAGAATCTCCTGTTTGACACACCTACAAGCTAGCACTTTATCATGACAAAGGGTGTCTGTCATGTTACTGAGCTAGCTGCTCTGTTCTCGGTAGGACAGCAGTGTTCCTCGAGTCATAGGCAGTAAAAAAAAAAGTGTGTTAAATTTTTATTGGAAAACAAAGTAGCTAGATTCGGGCCCAGAAAAAGAATGTAAATGGCTATTCTCACATCCCTCTTGCTTTTTCCTCAATGGAAGATAACGAGAAGTCACTTGAACTGCATTCTCTAAATTTCTTGTTATTCATCCGCTGTACCGATGTAAAGCACCTCAGTCCTAAGATTAGCAAAGGGTGAGCAGAGACAAGAGGAAGCACAGAAGAAAACAGTAATTCTTTCAATCTGCGATGTGTGAGACCTTCTCCCTCACCGAGAGAAGTGGTCGCCAGCTGTTGCTGGAGTGAAAGAGGATTTCCCTTGCCTATGCACTGTCGCTGGCCTTTGAACGAGACGCTTTGGAACGGAGGATCGGAACCGATCCACCATATTATCTTCACAACGATTCGTGGCGTGTAGCAAAATCTCCCGCACAACCTTCAAAGGTTTGCTAATCAACGTTTTAAAAAGGCTACGTTTCTGTTAAAGAGCAAAAAAAAAAAGCGGTTCAGCATTTTTGTTTGCACTTCTAGTTCTTCGCACGCTTCCTGAGAAAAAGAAAAAGTCGTGAGGCACCCTCTTCGTCTGCAGGGAACAAACGACTCACCAATTAGTCAAAAAAAAAAGCAAATACCATAAAATTATTACATTTGTCTCAGAAGACTATTTTTGAAATACCCAGCTGATTCTGTAAATCGTCAAAAATCCTTTTAGCTTCCTCAGGTTTCCGCAATTCTTCGGCAAAGTGGGATAAACACGTCCCTTAAAAGAATTCATTCGGGGTGGCATGGGTTGCCCTCTACTGAAAATTCTTTTTTTGCATGTTCGAATCTGCCAATTCTCTTCCGCAGAGTCTTGGTTGTGGTTCGTGGGGTCTCTTCATCTCTGGGGGGGGGTCTTCTCATATCCAGAGTTCAAGGGACGTGTACGCTGCTTTAAAAACATAAGTATCCCGAATGGTTCCCCAGTTTCAAGGGGAGCACGCCTCGAGGTCGGGTGGGTTGCTCCCCTGGGATGGGTATTGGTGAGGGAGATGGGTGCTGAGGTTCGGTTTGGCTAAATTTACCGATGGTTCTGCACATGCTCCCCGGTGAGCGGGGGGTAAAAAATAGGACGCTGTGTCTCTCTTGGAGAATCATCTCTGAAACCAGCACGCGGCGTGCTCGACAACAGTCGGCCTGAAGACGTCAGCAGACGCTTTTCGCCGTCAGGTGGGTCTGGGTACGGCCCTTGTCCCCACGAGCACCTGGGTTTGT
>CM007330.1:0-11690 GCA_000333855.2 Endotrypanum monterogeii
AATAACGTTCGAAAAAGCAAAGAAGTAAAGATAATAGTTAGGGATTCTAAGGAAGGAAATAGAAAACTGGAAAACCTATGGGCTACAATAAAGTCTAGGGATGTGGCAGACTAAGATAAGTGTTGGCCTCGCTAACCTCCGTGGCACATGGGGAGCGAAAGGCGATGCAGCTTTAGCCATAACGGCCTTCGCAAAAAAAAAAAAAATTCTGCTGGCGAGGTAACCTGAGAGAGGGAGATGGGTAAGCCTTGAAAGACATAGAAAAGTTGCGGAGTTTCGCTTGCACTGGTCGAAAGCAGAGTGACCAAGATGCCGTTTTTGCCCATGGGCCTCATGATCTGCTATGTTCCCCTGCTTTTTTGCACTAGGAAAGAGCTTTTTATGAACCGTTTACGTTCTGTACAATTCTTTTTTTCCCATCTTGCTGCATAGCAATTCAGAGCTGTGCCAACCAAAGAAAGGGAGCCAGTAAAAAAAGCAGCAGCAGCCTATTGAGACTAGTTCCCTGCCATTTGATAAAAAAGAAAAAATGATCCCGACGGTTCCGTGAAGCTGGTAAAGTTATGGAAAAGCACCCACAAAGTGAAACCAGGGGGTTTCTACCTGCTTGGTAAAACACAAAGCTACACCCCCTTCTTCACCATCAGGCGGCTCACACCGATGGCTGGAAGCACCAAACAAAAACAACCAGAAAAAGCTATTGACACAAAGTCTGGGGGGAGAAAGAAATAGCGGGCAGCAGAAAAGAATTAGGCTCTAAGCCCAACTTCCGGCGCACAGGAAAAGATGCCTCAGAGGACGCAGCCGAGGCTGCTACTTACCACTTTTGTTTTCGTCTACAAAACCAAGAAACAAGGCTTCACACGCAGCACCGGACCCCACTAAAGACCCAAAAGGATCTGCTCCCACGACCCCTGTCTGAAGCCCTGTTTGGTAGCCATGCGGCTCGCTGGCTTTCCACCGGGGCCGAAATGCCCCCACCCATGGCCGCCTCGTAAAAGACAGTTCGCACTTTTTCTTTTGCTAGAAACCGACTTCCAATAACAAAAAAGGACACGGAGATTATAAACCGATCCTCCCGCTGACTCTTTCCGGTTAGAGAATCCTTCCCGTCCCTTCTGCCAGCAAACAAACGATCGCACACAAGGCGCCCAGGACCCTTGCCAGCCAGCAGTTTTGCGTGGCCCCTTTTCCCCGGTGACAATACGCCTGTGACGCCAGGCGCCTCGAGACTGACAGGTTCTCGAAAAAAACCCTTGCCGGGGAGTGCTTCGTGGCAAGGCTCTGTGGCGAAGGCCCGGTGTCATCGGACGCCTCACACTTGCACCGTCGGTTTTTTCCCGGGCCCTGCTTTACAGACGCATCACCACTCCACCCCGGGGGGCGCGGCAGCAGCGCCCCCCTGCGAGAGGGACACCCCCAAACCCGCCCCCGAAGCGACAAAAAGAAAACCACGCCCGCCGGAGCCGACACCCCACAGACCACACGACCGCGCCCGAAAAAAAAAAGACCCCCGAGGCCGGCCCCTGCGCATGGGCACCCCACATGCCCTTGGGGGGGGTCCTGAGGCCGCCCTCGCCAGCCGCAAAACCGGCCGGCGGCCAAGGCGGGCCCGCGCCCACGGAAATTTGCGCAATAAAAGTCGAGCATGTTTTCCTCCAATGTGGTGTGCTTACCCCTGCCTTGGTCTAAGCCCCGCGCCGCCCGATCCGCCGACGTTCGGCTGATGAAGCGCAAGAAGTTGAACGAACCCTCCCCAAGACCACACGTCCACGAAAAGACATGCGGGCGCGCCTCGCGTTGCGCGGCAGAGGCGGCGGCGGGGAGTGCGGGTTGAAGGTGAGCACCATTAGAAATAAGGCGTGCAATTGAGTTTTAATTCGAACACCCGCGCTTTTGTTCAAGAGCTAGGGGCAAAACTGAAAGATGAGAAGGGGCAAAGGAACGAGCTGGAGGGGGGGGGGTGAGAAGTGGCCCGCACAAAAGAACGCGGCGGATAACAAGGTTCGCTGGACTGCGAATTACGAGTGCACATCCTCGATGCTACCGTCGATGATCTGTCATGTCATTTGATTGGCTGGAATTAAAGAAAGAGAGCAGTGGACACCATTTTGTCGACGAGGTGTGTGTCCGCGCGCCAGATCGGGCAGCGAACAGAGCAACGGTGTGAGCGGGGGCCTAGCGAGATATGAAGTGAAAAAGAGCTCCATCGTCGTTCGACCAGGTACCGGGGATTAACAGCTGACTTGAAAGTGAATGGTGTGTCTACCAATATAGTTCAAGATGAGGTGAATCGCTCCATGACTGTAACTCATCTCACTCACGATTGTCGAGGGAAAGGTGTGGTCAAGACAATGGAGGACCTCACTGGTTCAAAAACAAATTACGCTTAAAGAGGCAAAAAAAAAAACACTAGGAAAACACACAGTACAGGAGTGGCCTTGAGCACAAGCAACAAACAACACTACCTGCTACAGAGACAAACAAACCGCGACTGTATTGAAGTCAGGGGCCACTTTTGATTACGATTTTTTTTTTACCTACCGTCTGACATGATTTTATCTGCACAGGAGTCTGGCGCGACTAGACGAACAAGAGAAATTCAACAGTAGCGCAGCGAACCGTTTGCCCAGACACATGTGTGTAGCCCATGGGATCAACCACACACCTCAGTGTAGACGAAGAAGAGGAGCGGGGGAAAAAAAAGGGGAATTGAGAAGAAGTCGTTCGAGGCGTACATTTACCCACTGCCCCCATTCATGAAGGTGATCTACTTCAAAAGAAGAATTCAAGACAAAAAAAGAGAAGAAAGAAAACGAGAGCGTTCGTATCAGATTACGTACACGAACACAAACAGAATATCAGGCTCCCTGTCTCTGCTGCAAAGAAGGAATCGTATCGAGAAAGGCCAAGGATCAAGATGTAAATGCGGCCTTTTTTTCCATGTGCTCTGAGACGTCTTGCACCGCTCTAGCAGTGAAAAAAAGACACTTCCTAGCCGAGCAACACCCGACTCTTCATTTGTTCCATTGAGATAAAACGAGAGAGGCTGGCGAGCCGAAAAGGGGAGACAGTATAGCGAGAAAGTAACACTGTACATGTCCCTGCTGTCCTTTTTTCGCTGATTCTTCTTGGCATCTGCCATACAAAACGCGTACACACAAATGCATACGAAAAAAAGTAGAAGTAACAAAAGTTAGTGGTACCCCCTTGAGGAGACTAGTCAACGGAAAGACGAAGCTGGGGGCAGACAAAAAAATAGAGAAGGGAAGGGCAACAGCGGTAGTCGGACCTGGAGATAGATTGCATTGTGGCCAACGTGTAATGAAAAAAAAAAGAAACTATATATATATATATATGTATACAAACAACATAAGGGTGATCAGACGTTGACGCTACAGCGAATTCACAGACAAGGTGAGAGGGAGAAAAAGGAAAGAGGGGACGAAGAGAAGCATGGCAACTGCTCCAAAACACAGCAAAGTAAAAAAAAAAGATATACAGGAGGAGCCCATAGACTTACCATTGTAGAATGTGGTGGTGGCGAAATGTAGATGTGCCACTACCCGCCTCAGTTGTAATTGTATCTAGTACGACGTCACACCGTGTCCTGTGCTCTTACTTTTGTCTACATTGCGCACATCTTTGTCGCTTCTAGTCTCCTTCCTGGCGAAACCATAGAACACGCTAATGCCCTCGGACGGTATGACGTAGCGACACTCCCTCCACGTTTCACAGAGCATCTCGACGAGCGAGCGGTCGTCGACAACGTAGGAGTCGCCGATTATGTCCTTGATGTGATGGCGTGTCACTTCAATCGCGTTGTAGAAAGGCATCTGGCTGAAGAGATGATGTACGACATGGGAGTTGTTGATGTAATGCAACCAGTCATTGATTATGTAGCCGTAGTCGCGGTCAACGGTGGCGATGGCCCCGCGCACAAACGACCAGTGCTCCTGCGTGTAGTGCGGGATGCGCAGGTCTGAATGCTGAAGGTAGGTGACGTAAAGCAGCCAGAAATTTGTCCACAGGTAGGGGATGACATACCAGCAAAATATGTTGTAGGCGCCGTACCGGTAGGTGCAGAGACCCAAGACAAACAGCGCAGCCATGATGCCAACGTCGGAAAGGACGATATCGTGCCGGTCGCTCGGGTTGAACAGCGGTGACGAGGGCTCGAAGTGGTTGGTGCGGCGACCATAATCCTGACTGGCGATGTTGGTCAAGAGGTATACCGGCCAACCGAACGTGAATATGACAAACATGTTCCACAGCATCACCAACGGTGTCTCCTCAATGAGCTCTATAACACGCTGCTCTTTGCGCGGCACAAACGCTGTGTCCTTGGTAAGGTGGTTCGTGTGCTTGTGGTGGTTACCGTGACTGATGCGCCAGCTGTGGTAGGGAACAAGGATCGCAGAGTCGAGCAGAAAGCCGACAGCGTTGTTGAAGGAGCGGTATGGGCTGAAGGCCTGGTGGCCGCACTCGTGAGCGAGCACAAAAATAGCGAAGCCATTCAGGCCCTGAGCTACACCAAACACGGTCCACGCCGCAAGCTTCACGGCGCCGACTACCATCCAGCTAACGATGTTCGCACCGGCCACACCATACACCACTCCTTCGAATGCAGCTAAGAGCGGCATCACTGCGCGATACATAATGAAGTACAGCGCCATCACCTGACAAATGTCACGGAAGACGTAATACATGCTACGTACAGCGGATCGCTCAAAGTATTTGGCGGGGATTTGATCCTGTATCTGCTTGATGGTTAGCTCCTTCGGTGGAACGACCACGTCAACATTTCCGTTTCGCCCTGCCTTGAGCCTAGACTTCATGGCTGTAACGACTTCTGAAAAAAGAGAAATGTTTAGACGCGTATGTGCGAGGGGTGCGTGTCGTTGACAGAATGCTGACTGCGCACTGTAACGGCTTACCCACCTGTTTTCTCTGCCCTCGATCACCCGTTGCACAGATCTATGAGCTTCGGGGGATCAAAAAAAAAAAGGAGGAGTACTCACGTGGCGTGTGTGTAGGTGTGTAGATGTGTGTGTGTGTGTGTGTGTGTGTGTGTGTGTCTAGGAGGACAAATTGAACTCTCCTGAGACACGCGATATTTTAAAAGATCAACTAGCAGGAGAAAGGAAACAAAAAAGAAAACGGACATACGGAAGCTATACCAGATGCCAAGACAGTGCTGCAAACATGTCTCAAGGTGAGACCTCACCCCACCCTTCAGCTGTGCTCCCCTGCTTTTCTGTGGCTCCAAGAGTCACGCACCAGCCAGCCGCTGGAGTACAAGAGAAAAGCGTTCCTCGTCAGGAGTGCAGCCATCAAACGTCATGCAGCCAGAAAACGATCAGAGAAACGCCTCATTGTCACCCACTCGGCGCCACGTCATCACGCATAAAGTCTGCGCGAAACCCACCTGATGCCGGACAACTGCTGCTAGTGAGCATAGAGAGGGGATGATTGGCATCCTGTAGACCTGTCGTCTGGAAATCGCAACATGACCAGCTGTGCATCAACAGGTCGGTCGACAAGAGGCAGTAGTAGGTGCACAAAAAAATTTTCCTAGGATCTATGCGCGCGTTGATGTGCTGCTGTGGCAATTCCTTTTTGTTTTGAGAGAAATGAAAGCGTCACCAAAGCCAAGCATGTACAACAAGTGCAGTGACGTCTGCTAGAAGAAAAACAAAAAGTGAGCCGAAGGAAAGCAGACATCGGTTGCTAACCTGGTTCAAGTTGAGAAGAGTAGGAAAAGATGAGCACGGTAACAAGAACAAAATTTTTAAAAACCAACACAGGAGAGAAGAAGAAACGTGTGAACAGACGACCGCGCGAAAAATAAAAAAATAAATAAAGGATTGGCTTCGTTGCTCACAGTATCGCTGGAACACACAGGTGTGGGGTGATATCCTGGAAAGTGCGCACCCAGACACACATCGTGACGGTGAAGATACCCGGAGTGGCTTCGAAAAGAATGCGTTGCAGCTGTTGCGCCTAGGCATGTACCGCCGCTGAGGCTTGACCTCACCCTCTGTATTCCTGCGACGCCTCTATGGTGTTTACGTGAGCGAAGTGAGGAAAAAAAGCCCAAGACATGATCGCAATGCACCAGTGATGTGGGTTTGTTCATGCAAAGGTGAGCATTTCTGAAAGTGGATCGTGTAAATACGCTGGCAGAAGTACTCATCCTGAGTTCGCCTGTGCTTTCGACGCTTGCATTATTATTTGTTTTTTTTGGAGCGTATCGAAATGCCTCACCTTAGACAATACTCCTTCTTCCTCAACGCAGCGAAGCATGTGACTGGTGCAGGCCTTTTTTCATGATTTCACTCTAATCCCCCATGCATGGGGGGAAATAGCTGGGGTGCAACGCCCTTGGGTCCCCTCTCTTCACAAATCTTTAGAGGGCACCGGATCATTACCTGGCATCCCCAGGCTCCCGAGAAACAAAACAATTGCATTGCCAAGCAATGCCAGCATGGACCAAAAGATGTCCAGCATAGATGGGTATGTCTGGCTGTATGTGTATATTCTTTTCGTGTGCGCTAAGCGAGCGACTTACACGAGCAACCCCTCGTTACCTTGTGGAGGGGCCGCAGTGTGTACGAAAAGTGAGATGTTGGCTAACTAGTCTCTGCTGCGCGGACCTTTATTTTTTCCAAAGGGGGTACCGGGCAGTTGGATCTATTTCCTTTTGCCTCACAATACGGACCCTATCAACGCAGTGTATACAGACAAGAAACAAAAACACATCTGTATACACGACGAGCTTGAGCTCATAATCAAAAGGCACTAAACCAGCCCAGGTGCAGAAGCATCCATCGAGGATCAAGAGAGAAAAACACCACTCCGTGAATGGGCGTGGCTAACGGCGAGCGATGCAAATAGTAAAAAAAAAGGTAAAGTAGCTCACAGCCCAAAAGGCCGAGTTGACCACAGTCCCCACCAAAAAAAAAAAAACAGAAAGTGGTAAAACAAATCCTTGTAGCGTTTTTCCTTTTTTTCTCGTGTTACCCTCTGGTGTTCCACCTACTCTACAAACACACACGCACACAAGAACTCATTTTTTTTTTTTTGGGGGGGGGGGGGAATTCGAGAAAGAAAAATGTAAAACAAGCAATACTTTTCAAGGCCCCGTTATGCTTTCTCGTATTTGACATGAGGATAACCTTAACGGCACGCAGACTCAAAAATGAGAGCCGAACGAAATGGATGTTTCCGAAGAGAATCGGGGAGGCACTTGGGAGTTGAGCATTACGGAACTTCACCCCTCCACCCCCCACCACCCCACCACCAGACACCCAGGAAGAAGAGTCCAAATGGAAGGGTAATGTTTGCACGACGTCGCCGCCCCCGTCATATGTGGTGGACTACACACCCCCATAAGCGACCTCACTTTTCCTTCAGAACCGGTAACACAATCCTCCTCCTCATTCCATCGGTGTGTTTCGTTAAACGCTCCACTCCTGAGCCGTTGCCAAGACTCCCCCCTCCCCTCCCCCCCCCCGCAATATCACAGTAGAGCATCGCAGAAATGGAGAAATCGTCGGGGGCAACGATACACACAGAGAACCAAATAGGAAAACGCTGGGAAAAGAAAAAAAAACCTTGAACAGGAAAAAAGACGGCGGGAGGTAGATGGAATAAAGCACCGTCGCACCCATACATTCTCGGTCTCTCAAACGCACCAACGCCCGCTGCCGTGGTGGCAGCATCTTTGAGAGGAGGTGAGCATGTAGATTTACTGGGACGCTAGACGCTTCCCCTCTCGAAGGCAGCCACGCGGCTGGTTTTGATGACCGGCGCACACGCGTGTTTGCATCGACACGACACTGAGCACAAGGAAACCCCTGAAAGACAGAAAATAGAAAAGATGGCAAAAAAAAAGTAGATATTGATGTTTTACGAAAAAAAGACTGCGAATGCGCCATCTTATAAAGTTCGTCACTTCTTCTCTAGACCTGTGAACCCACTTTGTACCGAGTCGCCAATGTCCATGTGGTGAAGTGAGAAGGATGAGCGCGCCTTCGCTTGCTCGGTGGGGTGAAGGAGAGACGGTCAGCTGTGGCGAGATAAACACCTGAGGTCACCCTCTCCTGTTGTGCCCACTTACGCAATGCGCAGATTCGTAAAATGAAATGGAGTCAATCGTAAATAAATAAATAAATATATTTACAACCCGAGGGAACGGATCACTGCGAGAAGTTGTATACAAACAAAAAAAAATTAAAAAACGAAGGAGAAAGAGATGCAGTGACAGAACACAGGGTCTCTTGTGGTGCCTGTGGTGTCGATGCAACATCATAAAGACTTTTAGTCAAATTTACCACCGACGGAGAAAAAAGAAAATATTACATCTACATATATGTGTATCATTATTTATGCATATATATATATATATATATATATATATGTCTATTTTGTAGATCTGGAAGATGAGAGAGTCAAATAGTGGACCGAGTAGTGCAACCTACACACATGCACAGAAAGCAAGATGCAGACAAAAAACAAAAAAAAGCGCAAAAACAAGAAAATTTAGTACATCCGCAAGTAGTGAAAACGTCGAAGCGGGGCAAACGCAAAAATACAAAAGCAAGCTGCGACGAGACGAGTTTGCAAACATGGGCACACGTAATGCATCACAGAAAATCACTGTTTCTCCTCCGAAGCTGGCAGCGACTCGAGATGGTGCATAGCATGTGCCTTCGAGGATGTCTCGAGTTTATTGAGCCATTTCTGGCAGATGGAAAGGACCTCGACTTCCTTCGGGTCAATCGGGTCGCAGATGCGGGTGCCGGGAATGAGTAAGAACACTAGAGGAATTGCGGTGAGCGGAGTGATGAGGTGGCCGACGATAAGCAGCCAGCGCAGGTTGCTAAAGTCACACGGCGGGCTGGAAGAAATTGGCCACACCGTCTCCATCAGAATGGCGCCAATCGTGGACGACGTCGATGCGCCCATGTTGCTGAAGCTTGCCAAAATCGCGAACATCGTGCTCTCACACCCTTTCGGGCATAGACGGGATATGAGCATGTTTAGCGGCATATAGTTCAGCATGTAGCACACCTCATAAACAATAGCGTCGCCCATGATGTACATGGCGTGGTCTGGGATGCCAACGTAGAGGTTCCAGCGCTCCACAATAATGATGTCGAAGACACTAGCAACAACCTGCACGAGAGTGGTGCAGATGAGCGTCACACGATAGCTTTGCTTTGAAAAGACGCGCGCAAACATGTACACGCCAAAAATCCCAGCGATGTTGCCGATAACAGCGCCAATAGTGTAGTAGAACGTCTGCGTAAAGTGGGGCCCGTGTGGCAGACACTCAGCGCCTGACATGTAGAAATTATCTGTGCCGCCGGAGATGAGGATGTAAGACACCAGCTGGTACCACCCGAAGAAGTTGGCCTTCATAATCGTGACGGGGATACATAGAAAGCCAGCTATGCAGAGGATCACTGATATGCCGATGCAGCCGTAGAGCAACTCGTAGGTGGAGCCCATGATGTTGAGCACCGTCAGGGCAAGAACGCCGGCCGTCATGATGGCCCCGTAGATGGCAACCGAGACGTTGCGAGATATGACTTCCTTGTTCACGCCAAATACGCCACACATGCATGTTGTTGTCCGAAAGTCTTTTGGGGCCTCTTCATCGTCACGCTCTCCAAAAAAAACCATCTCGTTGCCGCTGTCCTGCAGGCATGGCTCGTGAAATGAAGCACAAGACATTGCCTTGCTTTTGCTCCTGATGTTGTCACACACAACGACGGCCTCTTTGGCCGAGACCGATTCCGTCGTCTGGGTTTGCACGTCTTGCTTCATCAGGAAAAAGTAGTCCTCCTTTCGCTCGATAACGTTCTTCCTCTCTCCATACCAGTTAAAGATGAAGAAAAAGATGCAAAGGGTTTGCAAAGCGGCGGATATGAAGATGCCGACAGTGGGACGGCCAAGGTCGGAGAGTGGCCCCTGGATGACAGATGCAATGACTGCTCCCACCATGATAAGAGCCCAGATCCACGAGATCAGATCTGCTCCAGGAAGAGGGTGAAGCTTGATGAGGCGACTGTAGTGGCCCTCTGAGAGCACATCAATGTTCGCAATACAGAAGGAGGAAACGAAAATCATACCTCCCGCGATGCCAGCGCTCGACGGCCTGAAGGGCAATACACCATACACCACTGTACACACTGCGCCGGCTACGCACGACAAAACCATGTACCACCGCTTGGTATAACCAAAGAAAGAAAACGCATCGCTCAGTATGGCTGTCAACGGCTTGATGGAGAAACCCATGGAAGTGATACCGGAAAGGCGCTGGTACATCGCTGTCGTGATGCCATACTTCTTCATGAACATCGCATATCTCGACGAGCTGAGGAGTGTCTTTGCCAGTCCTTTGCTGAGGACGTAGACAGCACCCAGCGACATGACACATTTTGGACCAAACGGCACTACTGCTGTTCCGAAAATCGGGAAGTTGCGCATGAACGGGGCCGCGTCGAAGAGAGCGATGGTGTCGGGGTGTACGTAGTCTGGATCGCTCTTGCTCGGCTGTGGTAGGGGAAGTGTTGAGCACAGGACCTCATTGCCACTGTGCACATTCTCAACGAGATGATCAACACCCATGACTGCTTCGGTAGTTGTGTGTTTGTGTGTGTTGGGTGGAGACGCGTGGGTCAAAAAAAAAAGAGAAACGGTGATAAGCTTCGAGTGCAGTGATCGCAGGGAATTCAGTGATGGAATGCGAACAGATGAGGGTAGTGGGGTGCGGTTACAGGGAGGGTAACCCGGAGGGAGAGAGGTGAGGGAGGGACGTCTTCTAGGCGTGAACGCGGGAGTCAACCTGGAGGGGGAGAGAGATATGAAAAAGAGGGGCAAATCAAGGTGCAATCAGACGAAGAGAAAGTTTCAGGAAAAAATGGGGGAACGGATCGTGTGCCCATCAGCAGCAGCAGCAGCAGCAGCAACGGCATTGCCTGAGAGCGCGTGCAGAGAGTGTGCGACGCTGAATTCAGCTTTCACGCACACGGTGGTGTAGTGGAAAGCATTTGGAGCTCCATCAGCGCTGTTGAAGCACACTGAAGTCGGAGACCGGCGACGGCCGCAAGCGATTCCCCCCGCGGCATCCAGTCCTCGAAAAGACGCGCGGGTGAATACTTGACAAAACTGGAAGCACAAATACTGCACCAGCGACACAGGACTACAGAGACGTAGTAGTTGCCTGTAAACAACTTCACTTTATGAAAATATTCAAAAGAACAGGTAAAAGACGCTTAGGATTCACCACAGGCAGTAGCCCCCCGAAACAAGTCGAACAGCATATATGTATATGTTCGTGCCCACAGAGTGGAAAGGGTTCCGCCTGAAGTACTTTTTTCGCTACACATGCGCACAGGGGAGGGAGAAATCTACTGTTAAACTCCCTCATCGAAACAATTCTACTTAACATGAGCATTACATGGTAAGTTTTGTAATCGGGGATTCCCACATGGCATTTGTTATGATATTATATATATATATATTTTTTTTTGGTAACCTTTCCCATAAAGAAGTGCCGCAACAGTGGGCCTCCCTCATCGTACAAGCGCTTCAATGCAACACAGAATGCAGCCACGAAAAGGGTCGACCCCAGCTTTAGGGGAAAGAAGGTTGAAGTGAAGTAAAAGAAAAAGAATAAT
>CM007330.1:16597-58061 GCA_000333855.2 Endotrypanum monterogeii
GTGTACGGAACGCGTCTCGTCCCCTTTTTTTTTTTTTTTTTGTGCCGCACACTGTCCCTTTGTTTGTTACGATACACACAGGTGGTTGGATGTTGTTGATCATGTACATAGCATCACCCTTCCACACCACTACGAAGTGTGGTGGTGTATCGACGTCAGCGTTTGGCGACTCAGATCATGTTACCCCTTCTACCCCTCCCCCACACACACGTATACACCCGCACACTCCTGTGCATCTCCGCGTGTGTGTGTGTGTGTGTGTGTGTGTGTGTGTGTACGGAACGCGTCTCGTCCCCTTTTTTTTTTTTTTTTTGTGCCGCACACTGTCCCTTTGTTTGTTACGATACACACAGGTGGTTGGATGTTGTTGATCATGTACATAGCATCACCCTTCCACACCACTACGAAGTGTGGTGGTGTATCGACGTCAGCGTTTGGCGACTCAGATCATGTTACCCCTTCTACCCCTCCCCCACACACACGTATACACCCGCACACTCCTGTGCATCTCCTCGTCGTGTGTGTGTGTGTGTGTGTGTGTGTGTGTGTGTGTGTGTGTGTGTGTACGGAATGCGTCTCGTCGCATCTTTTATTTTTTTTTTCGGCATCCCTGCCTCGCTATCTCTCTCTCGCATTTTTTTCGGGATTTATCTCCCTCTTTGTTTTTTTGTGCCGAAGACTTTGAAGCGGATTGAGAAGGGGAGGAGAGGGGCAAGAGTTGACCACGCAAAAAAAAAAAATAGTGTGGTGGTGACAAAATGGAGTGGGTCGAACACTACTCCCCCTCTATCGTATCAATGGCATATACCTTCACCAGTTACTTCTGTTTTTTTTTTTTCTGTCCCTCCTCCTCCTTCCCCTCCAAGCATCTCAGATGTAGAGGAATCGAATCATTGTAAGTCTTTTTTCTTCCTCCCTTCCTCCCTCCCTCCCTCCCCACACACAACACACACACACACAAACCCCCGCCTCCTTTGTGTGTGTGTGTGTGTGTGTGTTTTCCTCTACATTTGTCTCCGTGACATGTACCCTTGTTGGTCATTGAAGAAAGGAAGAGAGGAGTGAGGAGTGAGGAAGAATACGTAACACTACATTACCACCTTTTTGTTGTTGTTTTGTTTGTAGGTCATCCAGCTCCATGGATTGCTCAAAGACAAAAGAATGCGGAGAGGATATGATACCTCGGTTTTTGCACCTCACCTCCTTTTGCTCGCACGCCGATCAATGCCTAGTGTTTCGAGAAGGAGTGGATGGAGGGGATGCTTCCACTGAAAAAAGGCAGCTTGCTCCCCCACTCCTGTCCCCGTCCTCTCTGAAATTTAAAAAAGAATTCGGACCTGCATATGTGTAATAGCGTTGTGCTTCTCCCTGCCCAGCCCCCCTTTTTCTTTCTCTCTCTCACTGCATCTCGCTCGTTTCCTCATCTTTAATTTTTTAAAGTCAAACAGAATAGGTGTGTGTATCCAACACACCGCAGATCATGACCCGCTGACCTGGCACAGGTTTGCCTCACCTCACATCGATTGTATGTGCATGTGTGTGTGTGTGTGTAAATGAGAGATTTACAACACTGAAAGTGTCGAACGTCGACGAATTCCTTAAAAGACCACACCCTTTTTTTTTCTCGTTTTCTTTTTCATGCTGCTGATGTACGCGCGAGCACAACACACGCAAAGAGAGCGAGAGAGAAAGATGTGCGCGAGCTCAGTTTAGCGTAAGCCAGAAAATGCAAACGGACGACGAACTCCATTTGTATCCCCAGAGTCTCACCTCAAGCGCCGCCCTCCCCTCCTCTCTAACCCTCCCCGCATCGCTTGCCTGTCAACTCTTGCGGGTCACCAGATTCCAGGAAGTGATGTGGGCAGGCATTCGAAGCTCGCTTGTGTACATATTGACTTAACTTCATCGCTGATCTCACTCACAAAAAAGAAAAAAATAAGTGGCGAAAAAAGAGGACGAGGTGTAATCGAAGAGACCTACAACCGGCGACCACCACTACAAATACCGCTACCTGGTCCCCCTTGGATACATATATATATATATATAAATGTGTGTGCGTATATTCGTTACCTATACATGCAGACGTATTGGCAGCAACAGAGGATATGCATCGAGCTCCAACAATAAGAGCAACAGTCGTCTTTAATGGCATTTATTGTCTGTCTCCTCTGTGTGTGTGTGTGTGTGTGCGTGAAGAATATGCAAGAAGGGGACAGAATATTGTCACACACTCACAATATATAAAAAAGAAAAAAAAAGATGCCACCTCGCACATGTCAATGTTTCGTAGGAAAACCCGGAGCCCTATTCCCCCCACTACCGACAGCCCCCGTTGGCTTTTGGAGAAAGAAGAGGTATATCACATTTACCAGAAACATTGGCATGTATCATTCATGTCAGTGGACTGTTCTGTAGTGAGTCAAGTTGTGCATGTGTTCTATTGCATACGCAATATTTCACCGTGGATCTTGAAACACGGAAACACAGACGGACACCGTCGACTTCACTGCTACATCTCCTCATCCATGCCTTCATATCCGCTGCACCTCGCATCCCCCTCTGCTCACCTACTCTTCTCCTCCCATAACCCCTCCCCCTTTTTTCTTCTATGTGCAACTTTTTTTTCCGAGTGATGGCTCTATCCCACACACACACACACACACCACTCTCACGACAACGACGACGAGAACAATATACATATATATATATATATATATATATATATATATTATAATTTCTCCCTAGAGAGCGCAAGAGGACTCTAAACCTCAACACCACAAGGCCGATTTGTTTTTTGTCGTTTTATTTTTGTTGTTGTTCGGCGTTCCAGTGTCTTGGGTGGGTGAGGAGTGAGTACAGGGCATACTCATCTATACATATTCAATAAGAACTACATCGACAACAAAAAGGGGAGTGGGCCGGATACGATCAGGGCAACACAAACTCACAGACACATCTTTTTTTTTTTGTTTGTGTGTATGTGTGTGTGTGTGTGTGTGTGTGTGTGTGTCTGTGTTACAAATAGTATTATAGGGTGTGCTTGTACCTGTGAGCCGTCTTCCTCTTTCCCCCTCCTCCTCAAGCTGGACGACGCGGCGGACTCCGTGTACCTTTGGCGTATCATCTATATTTTTGTTTAATCCACGCGCACACACACGTCGTCACGCGTACGCAAACTCTCAGGTATCCTGAGGTCTTCCTCGCGTCATCACCCCTCCCCCTACACACACACAAGCACACGCACGCAAATACCCTCCGACCTCCTCATTTCCTTTTATCTTCACTTTCTGTGTGCATTCGTATGTGTGTGTGCCCTCCCTTTTTTTCGCACTATTCGTTGATGATTGGCCTTCCCCTTCTGTTTTTTTTTTTCATTGCTCAACTTGCTTTCTTTCTGTCTGCGTCAGTGAGTTGGCGCGTGTGTGTAGGGCGCTTCAGTATTCCATAGATATCCTCTGTCGGCTAACGGGGAAAGTAGCGAGCGTCCACACCCATCTGGAAGCACACATACACAAACTTTGCTTCTATCTGCGTGTCTGGCTGTTTTATTTCTTTTTTTTGCGCAGCCTCTGAAGTTGTTGCGTCTCTTTGTAGGTAACGAGAGAGGGAGTAAACAAATAAACTGTGATTTATTTATTTAGAGGTGATATGTGTTTATATATATATACATATATATATAATATTATATATATTATTATATTATATATTATTTTTTTTCCATTAAACACGCACAGAGAGAGAGAGAGAGAGTAATAGAAAGGACTCAAACGTTTCCTCGCGTGGATACTCTTCGAACGCACACGAATATATCACATAAACTATTCTTTTTTGGTTTTTATTCGGGCTGACTGTGTGTATGTGTATGTGTATGTGTATGTGTGTGTGAAAGGCATTGTCATTAATCCTCTGACCGGGAGGAAGTAAATATATACATATATATCAGGGGCTGAACGACGAAGACAAACCACCCAAAGGGAGGGACCCCACCCCCCTTTCTCTATCTCACCATCGCTACGATCCAGCCTCCCAATTTAACTCAGAAGGTACGCACCAGCTGTATCCACGTGTACGCGTATACAATGTCTACAACGTTCGGTAGAAATGGCGGTGTAGGAGGACGAGGTCATGTCGCTACATTGCAGCTAGCCGCCAGACGGCTGCCTCTCCTGCTGGTGATAATGTGTGCTGCACTTGCCCTCGTAACCCCGGCGCTCGCAGCGATAACGTTTACCATCCCCAACGTGGAAACCCCCTCAATGTACCAAACAATTCAGCTGTCTTTGGGTTCGAACCCGTTACTGGGGGACCCGAGGATTACCACAGGTGACCTTATCTTCTTCGTGGCGTCGGACGCTACCGCATCATGCGTGTACAGTACCACCCCCACTGCGAGTACGCCTGGCTACTACGCCGTCACGGCGACCGGCGGCGATGGGTACACTGGACAAGTTATTCTCGCCATTGTATCCACTGTGTTCACAGTGGGAACAAACTACTACCCGTGCTACCTGTCGAACGCAGGGCAATCTGCGACTATTGTGCCGCGTGGCTTCACTCAGCCCGGCTCGAGCGATGCGATGGGTGTGTGGCCTCCCATCTACACAAGCCTCAGCATGAGTCCAACGAGTGCCAACGGCGGCGAGGGGCCTGTGAGTATCAGCATCACTCAAGCCAATCAACAAGGTCGCCCGATCAACGGGGGTCTGACAGGAAGATACACAATCATGCTGGTGCCATGCGGGAGCATCATCGTCGGCGGCGCCACTGTGCAGAGCGACTGCACGAACCTCAATGCACTGGTAACGGTGTGCAACACAGTGGGCACCGCTGCTACGACACCTACCGGCGTCATCTCCCTCGTCAACCTTCAAGCTCAACCCAGCGGAATAGCGAGTGGCAGCTTTACGGTGACCTACAGCCCAAACGCAGCCGGATATTACGTCTGCGTGCCGTACTGTGGCAGCACCTCGGCCGGCTGCGGAAGGCCAACAGTCGCCATGTCGTTCACCGTGTTGGCATCGCTCTCAGTAACCAGCAGCGACTACACCATCACCTTCGGCAGCGCCAACCCTGGTGTATACACCCGCCGACCGGGCCAGCCGCAGGCGCGCGAGCGCGGTACCCTCTCTTTCAGGGGTGCCGGTCTGGCTGCTGAGGATTCTGTCAAAGTTATTCGAAGCACCGACTTTTGCACCTCCAGCACGGCGGCTCTGATGTCCAACCTTGAACTTGGCGCGCCGCAACTTATAACAGAAGGCGATGAGGTCATGACAACAGTGTCATTTGTAGCGCCAGAGCTCGTCACTGCAACAATAGTTGGCCGTGTCTGCTACAAGCGCTCCGCCAGTGGTCTGTGGTCTACAACTTACCTCTCCGCGGAGCAACAGAGAGCAGATTTCACCGTTGATGTTCTGGAGCCGCGCCGCTTCACGATCACATCACCGACAACGAACCCCACACTCGGCGAGACACTGACGATCACCTTTGAGGGAACCGGTCTGGACGGCTCTGTGGACCAGGCCTACCTCTCCGCTAGCAACGGCAATGATCCATGCGATCGTGACGACGGCGAGGGCTCGCTGAACGAAGGCGGCGGCAACAACAATCCCCTACGCCTGTCCACCGACACATACTTCACATGCCAGATGAGTGGAACCAGCGTCTCTGCCCCAATATGCACTGTGCTCGTCGACCCGGTTGAAACGAATACAGCCATGAGTTTGGCTGTGTGTTACCGCAAGCTGCGAAATAGTCAGCAAACAAACTTCGCACAGATCAGCGGTACCGTAGCACTCCAGGCACGAAACCCGACATATGCCCTGGTGGTTTCCCCCCCCTACGCGGGACAATCCGTTGCGGTGCAGTTCAGCGGAGTGAGTTTATCCCCAGATGACGACCTGCAGCTGGTCGCGCAGGGTGGAACATGCGGCAGCGAGGCCTCTACCTTGACAACCGCCAGCATTGCATTCAGCAGAGAGATCAGCGCGGGTACAGTGTATGAATACACACTGGTCGGCGCCGCCGAGACATGCATCGTGATCTGCCACCGTCGGCTTGGGTCAAATGTGTGGATTATCGCGCGTAGCTCTGATGGCATTCCCCCAGTGACCTCAAGCTGCGCGGCCTCTAACATTTATATATCATCATTTCCAGTGCGGTACACCATTACGAACCTGGCCTCGAGTAGCACCCCCGGTGGCACCACTGTGGGTACCCTCCTGAGCGTCGGAGAGACCGGCACAGTGCGCTTCACCACTGTGGACGGACGGCAATTTTCCTTCACCACCACACCGACAGCAGTCAAGTTGGTGCAGGCGCAGGACACGTGCGTGATAACACCGTGCGGCGCGGCACTCCGAGCCGCGTGCGCCATCGCTGCAAGCCCCGCTGATTACACCAGTGCCGTATCCGGGAGCGGCAGGGCAGCCTTTGGCGCCTCTGTCCAGGTGAGTACAGGAGAAGCGCACTACATTGTATGCGTGCAAACCTCTAGCGGCGAGAACGCATACGTGCCTGTCCTGCCGTCCTCAGAGGTTTCGGCGACTAGTACCACGTATGGCTTCACCACGGCTGTGCGGAACCCCACGCTTCAATCACGCTCACCAGCTACGTGGCGCGTGTCCATGAGCAGGCTGGAGACAACCTTTAGCGGATCAAATCTCAATGCGGACACGAATGCTGTGTACGCTGTCGCGGAAAGCGAGTTACTGGCCTCCTATACGGCAAGCGACGGCACCCGAGTTGCGGTGTGCCCGCCTGTTTCGCAGACACCAGCAGCAATTCTAGTGTCCTCCCTAGTCCCCGACAGTAGCAGCGCCACCACCACGACGGTGACTTACACCCGTGCGGACCGGCTGTACGATGGTATTTCCCTGTACCTGTGTTACGCATGGTCAGTCGGCAACGGGGACTCACACATCACGATGGCAGGCATGGTAACCGTATCCGCAGCGATTCCGTCCTCCTTCACGCTTGTGAGGCCGACGGAACCGGCGAGTTTGCGGGCTGGTGTGGAAACACAGCTCAGGTTCACCAGCAACCTCACAAGCTTATCGGCTGCGAGCGACACCGTCTATTTCTACCACTATGCCGCACTGTCGAACCCGAACCCGAACTGCTACTGTGACCCAACGGCGTGTCAGACTGGGGTGCGCATAACCTACACTGACAACATCCTTTTCACCGCCGCGACAGAAACGATTACAGATGATACAACGATCTACACTGCTCTCCTCGGCTTCAACAACTACGACGTCCCTTCCATCTACATTGTCTGCTATGCCGTCTCGGGGCAGGCTGCCGACACATACATGGGCCGCCTAACGGTGGGCCGCGCAAACCCGTCGTACTACACCGTCTCCAGCGCAGCCGCACCGTTAAACCGCGTTGGCGCCCCCATCAGCGTTACGGCAACTCGCCGCTGCTTCACGGAGGCGTGTGCGCTGACCGCCCAGGATTCACTGCTCTTGGTTCCGGACAGTACGCGTTGCTCCCAGCTGCAGCCCACCACACCTAGCGATTCCCAGCCAGCTCTGGAGGTGGAGTCGGTGCAGGCCATTGGCGAACCGGTTCTCGGCCCAGGCGCGCTCACCCTCACGCGTACCTTCGTTGTAGATCTCGAGGGAGGGTACCGCGTGTGCTACCGTCTCTCGAGTGATACTGTCTGGATTAATCTCCCGTTCTCCATCAATCACGAGCTCTCCGTGCTGGCGGTTGACGGAGCAAACCCGCAGCAAGCAACGCCGGTGCCAAGCGCCCCCTCCGCTGGGCAATTCGTCATCATGAATCTGCTCTGCAGGACGCAAACGCTCTGCAGCACGTGCAGGGTGGTGCGACTTGTGCCCGGTGTTCGATCAAGCTGCTGGGTGGCGGTGCCGGGGACCTACACGAGCGACTCGTGCCTAACCACTACCTCGGTACAGTACCCTGATCAGTACTTCGAGAGCGGCGACTACACAGTGTGCTATGGCGACGACTACCCCACATCACGTCGCATACCTGGCACCTTCACAGTCACCACAGGAAACCCATCGAGCTTTGCCCCGACAGAGTCGAGTGGCTACAACGTCTACACCAATCAAGGGACCGACTATGTGCTGGAGATCACCGGCACAGGCCTCTCCACCGCCGATGCCGCATTTTTGCTGCCGAACATAGGGTACAGCTGCCACGACCTCCGCACCAACGAGGTGCAGAGCGATGGCCATCTAGCAAATTTGCTGGAGCCGAGTGTGAAACCTTATCCGCTGCAGCTGACGGCCACGGGTGTCTCGTGGACAGTATCTAATCAGCAGAAGCGCTTCGGCGGCGGTTTGCTGGATGACACAAACCTGTGCCCGGGAAATGCGGCGCCGTGTTTAATGAAACTGTGCTACATGCGTTCCGGCACCTCCTGGGCGCCTGTCACTCTAGAAATACCATCAGCGCCGACGCCCGCGCCGACCGGGATTGAGCTGCGCACCTCTAACCCCTCCTCGATCGAGTTCGATACCTACCCACTGGGGATCGGCAAGTATGTGATGGCTACAGTTCAAGGCACGGGGCTCTCGAGCACAGACATCGTCTCCATTCACGCGGGGGCTTGTACCGACGCCACCATCACGGTATCCGTGGCAGGTGCCGTATCCGTAAATGAAGAAGGAACGCAATGGCGTGGTGTGTTGCGTATCACAGACGCTGCCAAGAGCTATTCCGTGTGCTACTGGCGCTCCGAATTGGCAACGGAAGTGGCCACCATCAGATTCACTGGAAACCCAGAATCTTCGGAGATTGTGGTGCTCAACACCCCGCTTTATTACGTTCTAAGCCCGTCCAACTTTACGTCGACCCTCTCACCGCTGACGAGGTACGAAGAACTCATCGTTGGTTCTAGCTTCAGCGCCACCGGTACCGTCACGGTGGATTTAACGAGTGTGCAGCTTATCGCGGCAGATACGAGTGTCGCGGAGTGTAACTACGCACCCTTTCAGACAGTGGTGACCGGCGCTGTAGTGTTTCCGATTGTCCAGACGCTCTCATTAGTGCCGGGCAGCGGTACCGCGGGTTCACTGCGGTCGTACCAAGGCCGTCTTGATAGCACCGAATCAGGTCCCTATGCACTGTGCATGAACACCGCGTCTGGACTTTTTCGCGTCGTCGCCCCTCTGCCTGAGGACCCAACAAGCATCACCAACAGCGTCGAGATCAATTTGTACGACCCTGTTCCCAACACGTACATAACCGCCCCTGAAAACGTGATGGTGGGTCACGTGGTAACGCTGACCTTCTCCAGGACCCCTGCGGCAAGCACCCCCACCCTCGACGACAACACAGCCCCTGCCTCAGCCAGCCTGGCGGCCGGTGACGTGGTCCAAATTATCGACGGTACTTTGTTCGACTGCGGTTTCCGAAACGTTTCCATCTTGGCAGAGGGCATCGTGACACAGACTGAAGGCAGCCCATCGACGACGGTGTCCCTGCTCATCCCTGAGACGTACACTCAAGGCGGTGCAAGTGTGTCGGCAGCTGAAAAAAGCTACACGGTGTGCTACCGAAGGCAAAGTGGGACCTTCGCCGCCTCCCCTCGCACCGGTAGCACTGTCGACCGAAATCTTTTCGTCATGGCGCAGGTGCCGACCAGGTGGACATCGTCGCCCACACAGGCCCAGGTCAACGCGCCCATCAGCATCACCTTCTACGGCGACAACAGAGTGCCAAACTATCTGACTGCAAACGACGTCGCGCTTCTCGCGTTAGTGCCTGAGGGCACCCTGCCAAACCCCAGCCTATGTAGCCCAACTGAAAACGGCGATACGGAGGGAGTCGATGAAGGGGATGTAACCTTCACCACTATCACGCAAGGCACCATGACAAAGCCAGACGCAGTGAATACACAGTGGTCTATACCCGGCAATGTGCTTTTGGAGGGCGTCTATGTCGTCTGCTACGCTGCCCAACAGAGTGGGCAGTCCGTGTATGTAAACTCACCAGCGACGCTTGTCGTGTACGTGACGCAGTCCCCGAGCGGTGCCTACCTCGCACGCGATCCCACCTCTGTCGAAGAAAATCTGAACCTTCTGCAGGGGGAACGCGTTTTTTTGCTATTTCACACGACCGTGGCTCTCGATGTGGTGCTGGACAACGGCCAGGGCACTACCCCTCCCTCCGACGACAACGACGTGGTTCGCATTACGACAGACAGTGGCTGTGGTACGCTGCTCGAGGCCGGAATCATCGACGCGATTCCTGTCGATTTCGGTTACGCGCCACTTGGCATCGTGAGCGAAGCTACCGGTCTTACGGTGCCATACCTGCACCTTCGCGTTCGTGCGGTCCCAGGCGACTACTACGTTTGCATGCGCCGTCGTCAGCGTGAGATCTGGCAGGCGTACTATGATTTTGAGGTGGTGGGCGGGTTAAGCGTGAACCCGGCGGTGCTGCGCGTGGGGAATGCCGCTGTCGCGACGTTCACGACGACGCCAACCACACCGCGGGTATGGGTACCACACACGTTAGTTTCTGCCACCTACGCAACTGGTGTTAGCATAGAAAACATCGAACAATTCTTCTTTGTGCGCTTCACAGGCACCGGCACCGTGACCGACACCGACGAGATCAACAACGATTCTTGCTACCGTCCTGCCTCCGCATTGCAGGCGTCATTGCCCTCTGTGACACTGGTCAACCGCACACTGCAGGTGCATCTGGTGAACCCCATGTTCACACAGCACAGCTTCGGCTGGCCGAGTACGTACCTGCTCTGTTATCAGCAACAAGGCCGCAACATAGCGTCTGTCTTTCCAACCGCCTTGACGACGGCCGGCCCCAGCCCGACCACCTATGCGGTTCCGAACACTATCGTCATTCAGAATTCGTTTACGATGAGCTTCGTTTCCATCGACCCCATTTTCGAGGCTGGCAGAAACAACATGGCGCAAATATACACAGTGGACAACGTGATGGCAACACCGAACTGCTCCGAGGCAACGCCACCGGTTGGTGGCACGACAAGCTTCACCACTTTCACCCCCACGAGTACGACGCAGGCAAGCGTGACGCCAACACTGGTGGCATCTGGCTACTACTTTGTGTGCTTTCGGACGTATGATCAAACTCAGTACTTCCCCGTCCCAAACGCCGCAGGCGACTTCATCTTCCCGGCTGGATTGATCGGGGCGCAAAGATACACAGTGACGCCCTCACCGGCCTACCTCGGCCAGGTACTGGACATCGTCATTGTTGGTAACCAGTTGAGCAGTAGAGACCACGTGAAGGTGGTGCGCGTTTCAGAGGAGGAGCTGACCGAGACGGAAAACGATGTGAATGCTGGAACAGTCTATCAGACCCAATGCACAGCAAACGCCGTCAACTCCGACGCCAGCGAACCAGCCGGCGCAGCAGGTAGCACGGTGCAGAGCACCACCGGCATGTTGGCACACTACTACCCTCGTGTAAATGAAACCGGCACGTTCATTCTGTGCTACCAGAGCGTCTTGTGGGAGGATGCGTGGGTCTGGGTGCCCGAGATCCCTCAATTCACCGTTGGTGTGGCGCACCCCACGCACTACACTCTCTCGGCGACAGCCGCGTACGCAACCGAAGTGCTCTTGCTTAACATTCACGACAGTGACGACGGCAGCGGTGGCACCACAGGACGACTGCGGCCGGAGGATAGGGTGAAACTCATTGACCGTGGCACGGGGGCGAGAGGCTTTGATTGCACAGAGAGTGCCCTTGCCAGCAGTTCCGTTGGCCTGCTCAGCTACTTAAGCACGGAAAGCACTACTCGGCTGCACGTGTACCGGATCTGTGGCTCCGCCGTTGCGAGTCTAACGGTCTGCTATGCCCTTGCGGGGGCGCAGGGGGGGGCGGTGAGTTGGGCTGAGGTGCCACGGCAGTCGCCACCGCCGACATACATATTCACTGGGGTGGCGATAGAAGAAGATCCGTTTGTGGGACCGCTGCAAGCCTCAAGCGGCACCGTTCCGCCGACCGTCACCGACTGGGTGCCTCCGCGCCCGTACGAGCCCTTTACGTTTTTTTTCACTACCAATGTGGTTGGACTGGAGGTGCAGCGTGTGGACTTCGCGCAGCAGCCGGTATCCGTGTGCGCCGTGGATGTCAACTACGTGGTACCCCTGCTGTACCAGAAGGAGACACCCCAAGCGAGTACATTTACGGTCTCTCTACCGTCCGCGGGCAGCTACGTGGTGTACATCAGCCACGCAACCGCCGTGACGGCACCGAGGCTCATGCATAGGACACCGCTTGTCGTGGGGCAGTGCGACCCCTGCTTGTTCACGCCATACTACGGGTTTGTAGGGGGAAACGTGCTTCTGTCATTTCCAAGCAGTGCTGGCGGCTCCCTGAGCAACGCAGATGAGGTGCGTATTTTTCCGGTGTCTCAGGGACTGACAGGGAGGCCGTGCGAGGCGATCACAGGTGCGTACGCCGGTGTCACCCTCACGCCTATCGCGGAACAGAGCACCAGAGACCTGACCGTCTTCAGCGTCACTACGGGCACGGGGGCGGGAGCGAGCGCGTATCTCGGTGAGTACTATGTATGCTATCGCAAAGTAGATGCATCTGCTGGCGGTGCGACCTCTTTGTTTGCAATCGTCGCTGAGAACAACGGTCTAGCCTCCATCTTCTCCGTCTACCCTGCCGACCTACTCACCGCGACGGCGTGCCCTGCCTCGCCCATGAACGCACTCGAGACCGCTGTGTTCAACGTGACTGCGCGCGATACAGCACTATATCCGAACGTAGCCTTCAGTGAATTGGATGTACTGGTGGTCGTCCCACCGGATGTACTCGGCGAAGGCGGCTGTGAAGGTGTCACTGACGTGAACGCCCTCGTCACGGAGTCGGGCGGCCGCGCGCAACTGGCCACGCTGGACACGTATGGTAGAGGTATATCGAATTGGTACCTCACCTTCGCCAGCCAGGCAGAGACGCTGTCCTTCAGCTGGTGCTTCAAGCTGAGGTACGATACGCTGTTCCGCACCCTCTCGACCACCCCACAAAGGGTGAATAGGGAAAATCCCTACGAGGTGAGCACCGACCCGCCCATCATCTTCCCGCGATCGTCGCCTGTTGAGATCCGCATCACGGGCACTGGACTGCTACCAACTGACCAAGTATACGTGGTCGCCCCGGGTGAGTCATGCCTGGAAACGTGCAATCGCCCCCTGACACCAACAGAGTGGCAGGGCGCGGGGCACACGGTTCAGTACGTGAGCACGACAACGGTAGTGATAACCTTTCCGAATCCCATCCTTACCCTTATTACCCTTGGCGTGTGCTTCCGCCGCACCAATCGATACCTTAGCCGGCTGGCAGAGATCACCGTCAGGGAGCCAAATCCCGTCTCCTACACGACAAGTTTTGCTCCACGCCTCGGCACCCGACCGACGTTGACGTTTACCGGACAGAGACTGACGGAAAGAGATGCGATGATGATTGTCCCTCCGGGCATGTCCTGCATTGTAAGCAACGCAGTTGCAACAGGGACTTTTGTGTCTGTCAGCAACGATGGCACGACAAGTCTGTTTCTTCTTGCGCTCGTCGGCACTGGAGTTCAAGTGCAGGAATACACCGTATGCTACGAAATATCGACCCTTGGCGCCTATGCAGATGTGCAACCGCCCTTGTCGGTGCTCGAAGGTGGACCGACAAGCGTCGTATCCAGCAATACCCCGATGCGTGGTCGTGCGACTCAGCTGACAGTGACGAGTCCGCAAGTAGAGGACGAAATGTTCATTGCTTGTGTTGGGTGCAGCTGCTTCGATGAGACCGAGGCGGTCGTGCCCTATGGTGATGTGCGCGCAACCGCGCGACTGACCGAGGGCCCATCTTCAAACCCCGCAGAAACAGTCACTATCTCACTGCGTGTGGGCTTTGACGATACGCGAAGCTATCCAGTGTGCTACCGCCGCAGTGACAGCGGGTACGCACAGATCGGCGGCGCCGCCTACTTTGTTACACCTGTGCCCAACTCGCCGAGCGTGCTAACGCAGCTACCCGCCTCCGCGCAGTATCAAGGTCAGCGGCTGCTGTACAGCTTTTCGGGTTACACGACAGACGTGCCTCTCGATGGCGCAGACCTCGTGATGCTGGTGCAGGAAAGTCGCTCCTGCTGGGATAATCCAGATATCAGTACCAACGGTGTTGTTGTGGGTAGCAGTGCGCTGACAGGCACCGTCCCGTCCACTGGTGTCGGTGAGTGGAGTGCACATATTCCCTCCTTAGGGCCTGGCGTCCCGCCCACCACCCCCGCGCTCTTCCCGCTTTCCTACGTGGTTTGTTATCGTCAAATCGGCCAGTTGGAGTACGTGGGAGTTCCGTTTGCATTGCAGGCGACGCAGATGAGGGCAAGCGACCCGGCCGTCTTTGAAACGGTGCCGGCCACTGTAGAGCAGGGCATGTTGGAGGTGAGCATGAGATTCACCTACACCGACGCAGGGAATGACGGCGACGAGGCCTACGTGGTGCAATTTGAAACCCTCTCCAACACAGTCTGTGACGATGTCAACTCTATCGTTGTCTCACCGCGTGGAAGCGCTTTCCCGGTGTACACGCTGAGCATGTCAGGTGGCGCCATTGTTGGCAGCGACAGGACGGCTGTGTGCTACATCCGCGCCGGTGCGACGACGGCCGAGGTGCCACAACTTCTCACGGTTGTCGAGAGCAATCCACGCGGCTACGTGACGAACGTGGTGGAGACGGGGGTGGCGCGTGAGCGGCAGTACATCGAGTTCACCATCCTTGGAAGCGACTTGAGCATAGTCGACGACGCCGTCGTCTTCACTGATGTGCCCTGCGCGAATGCTCCCCGCCCGTTCACCTCCAGCGCATACCTCGCGCGCCTCGGCGACGCTACCTCCGACGGTGCGACCTACACGGTGGTCGCACAATTTATTGCGCCGAATAGCCCCGTAGATATCTACGTGTGTTATCGGCACAGCTCCGTCTGGCGCGAAGTTGGTGCGGCGCTGACGCTGAACGCACCACAGCCGCCGATAGTTGAGTTGATTTCTTCAGCGCTAACGGACGTCATTCCCCGTGCGGGTCAACAGGTGTACTTGCAGATCCTTGGTGGCGCAACTGTAGAACCCATTGGTGCCACCGTATTGAGTGCGAGGACATCATGGGAAGGAACCTGGTGCCACAATTTCACAGAAAATGATGTTCAAGAACCAGCGCTGGAAATAGTGTCACCGGTGATATTAGAAGTGTCGGTGTGGCAGATCCCCGGAAACGCGCGACTGTGCATCCGAAACGATGCAAACACACCGTGGTCCGATGTGGCCACCACCGTTGATGCCCTCACCATATCCATCAACCCCCCGAACCCGTCCACCATGGATGTCTTTCCCAGCCCGCCGCGCGTCGGGCAGAGTGTCACGCTTACGTTTCACCTGCTGGTGTTGTCGAACGCTGAGGATATGGTAAAAATCACAACGCAGTCCACCACTGCCTGCGAGTTCGCCGCCAGCATTGCAACCTTCCCGGCCTCCATGAGGATCGCGGTGCAGGACGAGGCGACGACAACGCTCACGCTGGTCGACTCCACAGATCCGCTTTTGTACCGCAGCTTCGCAGCTACGGGAGCCTACCGTGTGTGCTATTACAGCGCAACAGAGCAGGTGTGGGGTGTAGTAGGTGGCACGCTCACCGCCGGCTCCGTCGTGGTGGAACAACAGGTGCCACAGTCCTGGAGCATCGCTTCTGGCCAGGCCACCATTGGGCTGGAGTTCACCCTATCCTTCGCTGACGCTCGCGGTATTCTACAGCCGACCGCCGGCAACGATCTCGTGTGGGCAGCACCGTCCACAGTGAACTGTGGACAGGACCCCAGTACGTGCCGTGGCTGCCTTCTGTTCGAGTGGGACACGACCTTGTCGAGCCCCAACGCGGCCGTGACACTCCCAAACGCCTATGTACGCGTTGACGCAATGAATCTCTGCTACCGCCTCTCCGATGCGACTGCAGCCCTGATTCCTGGATCGCTAAGTATCACAACAGGACCCATTCAGTGCGTCGAGGAGGAGGTCTTCATCTCGGGTCAACGGCAGCTGGTCACGTTCCGTATAGAGGCCGGGACAGACGTCACGCAGGACAGCTGGCGCCTCTCATTCTACGCAACCACCGCACTGAACTGTGATGAGCGCTACATCGAGAGCTTTATCACAGGCTCAGCGCGGTTGGAGTCGACGACAAGCACATCCGCAACGTATTCTGTGCTGTGGCCGCCTGGGCTAGGTATCCTTACAGATCGATACACCATCTGCTACACCCACAATAATCTGGTGGGCCCAGTGTGCACATGTGGCCAGATCGACGACGGAACCGGCGAGTGCCACATGACAGGCACACCTGGGTCACCGCAGAGCTTCACACCGTCGCCGCACCCGACTTACGTCGGGCAGACAGTCACACTCGACCTTGCATTGAGCACGTCCATGACGATCTTCCCCCCGACCGCCTTAAAGCTCCTCACCTACGCGGGCGAGCTGACGGACTGCGATGGCTTGCCGGCCTTCACGCCGGTCGGAGCCACCCTCACTCGAATCAACGAGCTCCTATACAGGTACGTCTTCAAGCACGACCACACCCTCGGCACCTCCACGCTGGTGGTGTGCGCGCTTACAGGCTTGTCGACCTCGTACGTCCGCGTTGCCTCGACAATCACCCCATCGTCTCCAACGACGTCCAATACGCTTTGGATGCGACCCTTTCTCGTCCTCAGCACGTTTCCGTCTGTCGAAAATTACCTGCGGGCGATGCAGACGGTCAATCTGACCTTCACGATGGCGAGTCGACAAACCGATGATGTGGTGAGCCTCGTAGACCGCCTGACTGTCGTCAACAACCCACAGAATTGCGTCGAGACTTACATCAACGGACAGGACCCGACTACGCTAATGCAGATGTTTTACCTTCCCGACACGGCGTTCGCGACTCTACCGGCGACAGTACTGAGCGCAAGCGCAGCGCAGTTCCAAGCAAATTCGCTTGTGACTTTCTCGAGTAACACAGCCAGTCAAGGCACACATTACATGTGCTATTTGCTGCAGGGAGGGACTTGGGCGCCGGTGTTGCCGGGACTGACGATCGGAGAAGCACTCATCAATAGTTGCTCCGTCACAGGCGCGCTGAGCCCTTCCAACGGTGACAACGCGAATCCTGGAATCACCTCTACAAACAATGGAGGCTCTCTGCGTGCTATGTACTACGCACCAACTCAAATCGTGGGAACACCCCTGTTTGGGTCCTTGGTGACGCCGTTGGTTGATGAGGTACGAGTGGTGCTGCAAAGCCAGTGGTGCACAAACGATGCAGCGGCTGTTTTCACGATCACCGTGGGGGAGGTTAACGCCGCCACGGGTATCATCGCGGCTGTGTTCTTCTCTCCGCTTCCGGGCACATACAAACTGTGCCATCGCTTCGGCACAAACTCGAACTGGAGTCCTGCGTGCCCGGATCTGCAGACCACGAACCCCACCCCGACCGGGGCGACGGTGGGATGCTTCAATGTGGGACAGACAGTAGCAGTCACGTTAACACAAGCAATTAGCGGCTACACCTTCACATCCACAGATCGCCTACGGTTTGTGCAAAATACCTTGCCGTGCCTTTCCTCGAGCCGCTTGCTCACGGAATCGTTGGCGACGGTAACGGTTGGTGATGCAACTCAGCCGCCCTCCGGCGTTGAGCTCTCTGATGCGACGACTGGGCAGACTGTCTACCCGATGGCGGCTGTCCTCTTCCGTGCTGGCACCACCGGCGTGCGACTCTGCTACACAGACGCGGCGGGCAATCAGTTTGCAGTGCCTTTGAACCATGCCAGCAACGCGGGCAGGTCCTCCTTTGCTATCCAGGCCCGTCAGCCGAGCGCCGTGACATTCCCGCAAACGCGCGTTCAGATAGGGCAGCGACTGTTCATGAATTTTGCCTCCGCCTCCTCCCTAGTCACGCCTCCCCTACGTGCGTACGCCTCGCTGCCGTCGCCCTACACGCCGGGCCCCGCCTACGACGGCACCTTCGACGGTGCAACACTTCTCGCGGTGTCAAATACTGCTGCCTACACCGACGGTCGGTGCGCCGCCGCCATCCGTGGCGGCACCCTCGCAGAAACCTCTTTCCTAGGCGTTTACGGCCCACCAGCGCAGGAGGGCGGCGACCCGACTCCGTACACTATCGCGAACTTCGACCCGACAGTCAGTCAGCTCTATATTGCGTGTTACCTTCTTCCAGCGTGTGGCGCTGTTGACAGCGGCGACCCGCTCCGTGTAGACAACGCAAACCCATCCAGAGTCTACACCGATGTCCAACAGCCACGCCGGGGGCAGCTCATCACTGTGATGTTCGAGCGAGACACGTCATCACCGAGCTCGGCTATGCTGACGCCGGGTAGTGATGTCGGTGCCATGGAAGCGAATCTCGCCTCGTGTTGGACCCTCTCGGACACCTCTGGAATAGTGGTGCAAGGCACGACCGATCTCACAAGCCTCACAACGATCCTCCACGCACAGGAACCGGCGCAGGCCTCAGCGACGCAGACGCGCAGTTGCTACAAAATGAGCGCTGGTAGCTGGTCAGAAATTCCAAACGGTGTTGTTAGCATCCTCGCCGCCAACCCGATACGGTTCGACACAGCGCCGACCTCTGCGCGGGTCAGTGGGATGAACTACATCCACTTTTACGGCTCCGGCTTCAGTGCTGCAGACAGGGTAAAATTTATCGAGCACTCACTGAGCTGCACCGAAGAATCCGTGCCGCCGCTGTCGTTCGCAGCGTACAGCACGAGTGCACCCACCAACCCAACGATCGGCACGGCGCAGGGATGGGCGGTGACGGGGGTGGGCAACGATGGGTCCACTGCAACACTGAACTTCTTAGCCGCAGAGACGGGCACGTACAGCGTGTGTTACCGCCTTGCAGCTGATACGGTATGGACGCTCGTATACGCCGACCTGACCATCTACGAGCGCAACCCGGAGGAGGTCACACGCACACCACTCACCATACTCGAAGGTGAACTCTTCACGCTGACGTTTACGGCGTCTACCCAAGGCACATCTGAGCTCTCAGCCGACGATCGTGTGGTGTTGTATTATGGCTCAGGCGTCAATTGCATTGCCCCCACTGAGACCGAGACAGCGCCGTCGGTCACGGCCGCCCCGTCGCTCACCGAAACACTGCCGGAGGAAATCTCGTTCCAAATGGATGTTGGTACGCGTGGGAGCTACACCATCTGCTATAAAATGGTCGCCTCGACCGTTCCGGGTGGATACATAACAGTTTGGGGCTACGAATCCGTGGTAATCGATTCCAATCCACAGGAGATGGATATGTTTCCGGTGCGTCAGACGCGCGTGCACCGGCCCAGTGAACTTCTGACGTCTCTGTTTACTGGGTGGGCACTGACGTCTGATGATGTCAAGAGCGACACAGTGAAACTGATTGTGGCGAGTCCGGCAGGAGCCACAACCGACACCATGTGCCAGACGAATCCGTCGGCACTGACAGTTACGTACTACCCATTGTATGCAAACGGCACACACGCGGAACAAGTCTGGCGTGTGTCGCCCGGCGGTGGGAACACCCTCTACTCCGCATGTTACATGCTGAGTGGTGGGCAGTATCACGTCGTTGGTGATGTGGTCTCTATCACCGGAACGGCGAGCCCAAGCGGTGCCACGTCGAATAAGCTTACCAGCCCCACCACAACGCTCCTCGTGGGTGAGTCCATCTCGTGGACGCTTGTCGGCATAAATGTAGAGTCCTGCACTGACGGCGCATCTCTTCTCTTCTTCAGCGACAACAACTGTCACGACTTGCGCTACTATGTTGATGTGTCAGCACTAATCGCATCCAGCACTCTGACCGAGACGACCTTCCCTGCCGGGGCTGTAGTCGTATCGGGATGCAGTGGTGCGACGCAAATACGTGTTCCACTGACGTATTCATTCGCGGACGCCACCTCCGAAAGCACTGCAACCGCGCTACTGTCTCTGTGCTACTGGAGCGCCGGAAACGACGCCGTGTCGATGCTGGTAGACAACGCCGTAACCCTCCGCCAAGGTGTGCCACCGCCGCTTGACGTCTCACTCCTCGTGACAGCGGGGCAGGTGTTTCGCTTCTCTCTTTCCGTGTCGCCAACGGTAACGGACTGGATCGTGCTGCTGAGAGATCCGGCGCGCTGCACCGGTGTCAATGCCCCTGCCAACGAGGCGTATTTCACGAATGCGGAGTTTATTGAAACGACGGGCGCTCTCACGGTCACAGCGGCAGTTCCGGCAGCAGGGATGTACTACGTGTGCTACTCACACATGGTAGACCTATGTGCTGCAGGTAACGGGCGTGAGTGTGCCCGTGTGGTGGCCGTGGTGCAAGCAGCCCCCCCCAGTGTACAAAGCTGGAGAGGCACACCGACACCTGTATATGTTTCAAGTTTGTTTTCTGTTTCGCTCACGTTTAGCAGCGGCAGCGGTTCATCAGCGCAAGCGCTGACAGCGTCGATGTGGCTAGCCGCCATCGCGGAGAGAGAGTTGACGCTCACTATGGAGAACGTGTGGATGGCGTGCGCGGAGTCCCAGGCGACGCCGACGCTGCGACATGTCTTGACGTACACCGCTGAGAGTGACATATGGAACACCAATAATATCCTTACTCGAACTGGCCCCTACGCGTTGTGCTACACCGAGCAGAGCACTGCAACTGCACCCTTACATCTCTTTGGGGGTGTCGACAACGCTGGCCCGGTTGTGCAGGCAAGTACGGTCACCGATGTCAGACTGCCGACCCTGATTGCAGTCATAAACACAAACACAGTGCTCCTCACGGGCGGCGGCTTGTCTACGACAGACGTGGTGGCGGCTGTGGCCCTCACCCCCCCGACCGCGTCAAGCCCTTCTCCGACGCCAGACGCGATTCCGAGCGACATTTGCACCAACGAAAACTACGAGCCACGAGTAGTTTCAACGAACCCCAGCAATACACCGAGCACCGGCATGTCGAGCATGCCGCGAAACTTAGTTTTTTCGGAGACAGGTGACTACGTGCTGTGCTACACCAGCACTTACGCTACGACGACCAGCGACAGTGACTCCACAGCAGGGGTCCCCGCCCTCATCACCCCCACACCCTTCACAGTCTCGCCGAATGTCATAAGCATGACTGTCACAAGTTTGGTGCTCGAGGTGGGTGTCGAGCTGAGCGTCCTCTTCACTGGGAGCAGGCTCGCAGCATCTAATAGAGCAGCCCTGGTCTTTGTGGGAGGCATTACGGAGTCGCCGACAGTCGAGAATGTATGCCTCGACAGCAGCGCCACCTACACAACGATGACGTCCGCCAGCGAAGACGGCGCCACCGCCGTATACAGTGCAACGCCGACGCAGCAGGGTATCCACATGATGTGCTTTCGCCAGTCCCTGTCGAGCACCCCCATCCTCATGCCAACTCGACTAGAGGTTGGGGTTCGGACTGCTAGTCAAGTGGTCTTTACAGTGCAGCCAGGTGGGTGCGCGGCCCTGCTTAGTTGCACGGCACAACCTACAGTCACCGTCCTCGACGCGTCGGGCTCAGCCACGTCGGCGCCGTACAGCACTGTAACAATGGCGCTCTACCTCAGTGACGGCACAACGGCGGCACCGCCTGGTTACCTGACCGGAGATACCGCCTACTCACACGTTGACTTCACCACCTTCACATTCCTGGCGTTGCGTGTGTCGACCTCGGGGGATTACGTCATGAGAGCAACGGTGGAACTGCCGGGCGGCGACACGCTAGTGGCCACATCGAGGGTGTTCACCGTAGCCACGAGTGGGGAGGGGGTTGTGAACGTGGCGTCGGTATCATGCCTTCCGGTCGGTATTCTCGACCGCACGAGCGAGTCGACAACAAACACCATCGACTGCACAATCGAAGTCTTGATCAGTGATGCCCCAAGCACGTTCACGGTCAATGTGAATACCGGCAGCGTGAGCGCAGTGACGCAGAGCGGCACCACGACCGGCGGGCTCCCAACGTATCAATTCACAGTCACCGCCCCGGAACTGGCAGCGTCCATCATAGGGCTGCTGAACTACATCGTGATCCTGGTGCGGCCCATCACCCCATACGAAGGCTGGCCGGTACGTAACTCCCCCGTGACAGTGCGGCTAGCAACGTCCCCGTCTGCACTGACTACCATCAGCTGCAGCGCCGGTTCGACCAATCTACCGCAGCCGAACATGGTGCGTGTTGGTGGGACACTGAGCTGTAGGGTGCAAGGCATTACAACAATTGAGGGTCAGTCCCGCAACATTGTAGCGCGGCCGCAGGATCTGAGGGTGACATACTATTACAACAACGTAGAGAGTACGAGCACGCCGGTGGTTATTGGCGACTACCCGGTAGACGTCAACGGTCTGTACAACTTCGCGATAATTCCCACCACTGGAATGCAGCTCTCTGTAGCGGGCACCGTCTTCGCCAACGAAGGCCTCGACCCACCGACAGGCACCAACACGCCGGCCTGGAGAGCAATGGTGAACAGCCCGCAGACGTTCATCTTGATCGGAGTGCCGACAGCCGAGGCGTCTCAACTAACGTGTGTATCAGCGAGGACGGGGTCGAAGCTGTGGTACATGCCTGCTGAACCCTTGGAGTGCACGGCCACCCTAGCGAATGCGCAAGGACCAGTTAACGGTCTGCAGAACGAATACAATGTACAGTTGCCAGAAGGAGGTAGTGTATCAGAGACCTCGGGAGCGCTGTGGGGCTCAAATCTGCTCTGGAAATTAACCGCACCACCGCAGCCGCCGCTGATCGTAAGCTTGGCGGAGTCGCCGCAGTATCTAACGCAGGCGGCTATCGAGACCTTCGCTTTGGGAACTCCGTCTAATTTTCAGGTGCGCATCCTCCATACGCCAACCAGTATCACCATTCCGACGTATATGGGCAGCTTGGTGTGCGTAACAGAAGTCGTTGGGACAGTGCCGAGGCTGGATGCGGGGAAACCAGCGACGCTGACGCTTGCTGGGTTTGGCCTGGAGACAGCACATCGATACGCGCTCAGTGCCTCCTCCGACTGCTCGAGTGTACTGACAGAGGCGACGCCGATGGAAAGCAGTGTCGCAAATCAGCTGCTTCTCTCCTTTGTGGTGCCGACCTCTCCCTTCAGCATCTGCTTCGCGCCGGAGGACGCGCGCACCGTGCTTCAACCGCTGTTGCTCAGGCAGTGGACGCCGGTGTCCAGTGGCTCCTCGGGCGACCAATGGACAACGGATGATTTGGTGCTGCTCATCGTTGGGGTCATCTTCTTGATTATTCTTCTAGTGCTGCTTGGGATACTCCTGTGGTGCATCTTCTGTGGCCGCAAAGGAGACGACAACGACAACGTCGAGGCCGAGGAGCATCGTATCGTGCAGCACAAGCCAAAACAAATGGACAGCGCACAATTTATAAATCGTACCGGCAGCAAGCCTGTATACATGCCACCGCGTGCAAATGACCGTTATGTGCTCCGCATTGCGGATAGACCGCAGCCAGTAAGTCCTCAATCGTCAACGCCAACGCCATCCCTACAGCCTTCAAACCCCATTGCACCTCAAGAAGAGCAGCAACAGCCGAGCAGCAGCAACACGCATATTCGCATCAACATCCGTGACAACAGCGACTCAGATCACGCCACGTCACAGCCACAGAGCATCCCAAGAGTGGCGCCGCACCCGAGCACCAACGCCGTCGCTGATAACAGCAAGACCGATAGCAACGACAGTGTACCCCCTTTACCAACAAAGCGAAAGCGCCGCCATACCCGTCGCACCAGCAGCAGCCACAGCCTGAGGAGCGATCTCCTACAGCATCAACAATCCAAATCCGCATACACTAACCTCGATCTCGCTACAACCTTGTTACCCCCGCGGCCACCGTCCGAAATCCACGGCTTGGTGGAGAGCCCCCGGAAGGAAAGCAGTACTCCGGCTACACCCGCTGTGGAAAGCCTGCCACGGCTCCCACCACCACCGGCGTCCCCATCGGGCCCGTATCAACATTTGCACCACAGCGCTCCAGAGTCAACGGTCCCCGGTCGCAGCGATGATGGTGCCACGGAGGAATTGGTAGGACCCTTCACGGTGATTGGGCACACATCCAAGCCAATGGTGCGCAGCTCCTCGTCTTCGCGAAAGTCTTGACATATTATGAAATATACAACCTGATGCAGAAGAGGTCATGCTACATCGATATGCTTGCGTGGCCTACGTTTCCCTTGTCGCCCGCTCGCCTCGTCCCTCCCTCTGATTCGTGCACACTTGCGTGTGCATCACGTGTGTAGGGCGCCCTCTTCTTGGCGGAGGCTCAGTTGAAGTTCAACAGGAATAACTTCAGACTGGGAAGGAGCGGAGGAGCTGCCGAATCGACTCAGCTGTGCCATTCGCATGACACGCGCGGAGAGGGGAAAGGAGATTTTGAGCATGCGCACCACAAACCACCCGAACCCCCTCCGTGACCTCCAGTATTTGTGAACTCTCCCGCTTCGACAGTTGGCAACGTGGTCGATAGTGCATGGCGAGGAAGAGGAAGTAACAATAATAGTTTTTTTTTTTAGGCGATATATATACATGTATAAATATATATATATATATATATATATATATATTTATATCGGGGGGTGCCCGTTGAAAGTTGTATATCGTCCCTCTCCACTTCGTTTTCGGTCTCAACGTGTTCTTGGATACTCATTTTGATCTTTAAAGGCACGTCGGTGTTTATGTGTGTGTGTGTGTGTGTGTGTGTGTGTGTGTGTGTGTGTGTGTTCGTGCTGCGGAAGGGCGCAGTCCATCAGATCTGCACGCGATATAAGTCTCCGCAATAGATGATGAAAATCTTGGATTCTTCAAACAACAACATCGAAAACAGAAACTAGTAATAGGTCAAGGACACTTTTTTTTTTTTTTTGTCTCCGGAGGGATAAGTCGCTTTGCAGCTTCTGCAGTGAATGGCGTGTGGCGATCTCAACCAATGAACTCCCGCGCTGGCATCACTGTACACACACACACATCCTTCCCCTCACCTCTACAGGAGATGCCCCGTCTATGCCTTACCTATTGCCCGTCCCCACCACTTCTCCCTTCCTCGTTCCTCTTGCTTCACTATTCGCCCCGCCCCAACACACCAACACACACAAATTTTTAAAAACATATAGATTTTTTTTCTCCCCACTTGTTACCATAGTGTGGACTTCACCATTAAAGCTATTTTCCTCCTTTTCCGAAATCTCTCGCTCTCTCGCTCCTCTGCCCACCACTACCGACTCCACCCCACCGCACGGCGTCCGCGCAACACAGATTTGCGACCCTGTACATGTGACGCTGGTGAAGCACTATATCCTGTGCCACCTCCTCCTCCTTTATATTACACCTACGTACGCTGAAGCGCGTGCTTGCAAGACAGAGTTTGGACCGGTTGCATAACCTGGGCCTCCCCCTTTGCTTTCGCAGACAATCCTTTCCTCCCTCCCCATTTCTTTCTTCACGTACACACACACACACACACACACACACACAGCTCCTCTCAACACGACGACGAACCAAGCAAAGACCACTAACTAACGAGACCACCAAAACAAGGCCCCTCCTCCCCCCCTTACAAAAAAAAAAAAAGATATATACATATACATTATATATTTTTATTTTTTTTTTTTTGAAGGGAAAATGCTCTCCACCAACGGACAAATCAACACAAATGAGCTCTTGTTTTTGAACAAGGCCGTTGTCTTCGGCTCCGGCGCCTTCGGCACGGCGCTGGCGATGGTGCTCTCCAAGAAATGCCGCGAGGTGAGTGTGTGGCACATGAATGAAAATGAAGCGCGGCTTGTGAACGAGAAGCGCGAGAATGAGCTGTTTCTGAAGGGAGTGAAGCTTGCGTCGAACATCACCTTTACGTCGAATGTGGAAGAGGCGTATCAAGGAGCTGAGATTATTTTATTTGTCATTCCAACCCAATTCCTGCGTAACTTCTTCAAGAAAAGTGGTGCCGGCTTAATCACCTACGCGAAGGAAAAGCGTGCGCCAGTGCTTGTGTGCACAAAGGGCATTGAACGCTCGACGCTGAAGTTCCCGGCGCAGATTGTCGGCGAGTTTTTCAAAGACTACCCGCTCTCGGTGCTCGCCGGACCTAGCTTCGCCATCGAGGTGGCCACAGGCGTCTTGACATGCGTCAGTGTTGCTTCTCCCGACATTAATGAAGCGCGCCGTCTGCAGCGCATCATGACGACTGGCGACCGCTCCTTCATCTGCTGGGCCACAACAGACACGATTGGTTGTGAGGTAGCCAGCGCTGTGAAAAACGTGCTGGCTATCGGATCCGGTGTGGCGAATGGCCTAGGCATGGGTCTGAACGCGCGCGCCGCCCTCATCACGCGTGGTCTGCTCGAGATTCGGGATCTGACAGCCGCGTTGGGCGGCAATGGAAGCGCCGTCTTCGGCCTCGCTGGCCTCGGCGACCTCCTCCTGACATGCTCGTCGGAGCTGTCCCGCAACTTCACCGTGGGCAAGAAGCTCGGCAAGGGTATATCGATCGAGGAAATCCAGCGCACGAGCAGGGCCGTCGCCGAGGGCGTGGCCACGGCAGAGCCACTGATGCGCCTGGCGCAGGAGCTGAAGGTGTCGATGCCGCTGTGCAAACAGATCTACAAAATTGTGTACGAAAAGAAAAACCCACACAACGCCATTCATGACCTCTTGTCCTACAGCCTGCAGGACGAGGGTTTGCCGTCGCTCTTTCAGAAGTCCGCAGCCACCCCTTCCAAATTGTGAGATGCGAGTGAACAGGGGAATACAGCCTTCCTCTGCCACACACTCGGGACGATGCGTGATCGTATGATGATGGGTTTGTCGGTCTCCGTGCGTTCCCTGGTGCCGCGGCGTGAGGGCAACAAGTGTTCGATTCGGGAAGAAGGAGCAGGGAAGGGAAGGGAGGGGGGGGTGCCTGGTGCAGCGCGGGTCATGTCTCAAGGGCGAAAGCGTATGAGCCCCTTCGCGATCGCCCCCAAGCCCCACCCCCTATGTCTTTCTTGTACTCGTAGCATCCTAATGATACAGCGGCAGTATCCTGCCACAACGTCGTGTATGTGTGACGTGCTTACCGCTGGTTTCTCCCTGTTTCCGTCGCTATTACACCCCACGCCTGGTACGCTGGGGCGCGCACGACACGTACACTATATGGCGCCATTCTCGTCACACAACCGCACACACACGCACAAAGCGCCAAAGAACAGGAAAGATGAGACGTATGCGTGCGTGCGTCTCTTTTTTTTTATATTGTTTACCACTTTCCCGTGCTCTGTGTTGCCGCCTCCGTTAAAAAATATATTTTTGCCTTTATCCTTGGTGATGTGTTGTGTGGTTGTTTGCTTTTTTCTCTTGCGCCGGAAGGAAGACAGAGATCAAGAGGGGGACGTGTGTTCGATAGTTGGGGGGGTGGGGAAGGGAAAGGGAAATGGGGCGCTTTTTTTTTCCCCGTTGGATTGACCACATTTCCTCATACGACCCCACACCCCAATTTTCGTTTTTTTTTTCTTGCACCGTCGCCCTTTGGGTGTTTCCTTTCGTTTCTTTGCTCGCTCGTGTTTTGTTGTTGTTTGATTGTGTATCTACGATTCACAGACACATACACACCATGACTTCTCCTCCTCCTCGCACGCTCACACATACACACAGACAGGGAAAAAAAAAGACCGGAAGTTAATATTATTTATTTATTTCTCTTTCTTAATGTTGTCGATTTATGTGCCTGTTTTCCACCCCTGCGATTCCTTCTTTTCGGTTGCACGGAAACACCCAACTGTCAGTGCCCATCCTCCACCACACCCGCCATTCCCTTCGCTCTCCTCCCCCAAAAGAAAAAAAAAAAACTCGCCGCGTTCGGACTAGAGAGTGTATCTGTTCACTTGTCGCTGTGTGCCTTGTCTTTACGCTTGTCGTAAAATAGCAAAAAAAAAAAAAAAACTATAAAGAGCGTAGAGAAGGAGGGGAGTAGTATTGATTTGCTTTTTTTTGTCGTGTGCGTGTGTGTGTGAAGGGGGGTCAGCACATTTCTTCTGCTTGATGGTGGTGAAATGAGCAGAAGCAAACTCGTGCGAAAAGTAGACGCGCTCAAGTCGCATTTGCGAACGTCTTCCACACGCACGCACACCATCACCACACACATACACGACCGATGAGGAAAAGGGGGGAGGAGAAGGGGGCAACGTCTCACAGAACACTCAGTCGCACCGATGTATTTGTGTGTAGTGCGAATTCACAGCTTTTATACCCCTCTCTTTTTTTTCCCCTGTGAAGGGGGAAGGCAGCAAAAAAAAGGGGGGGAAACGCTGTTGTGTATATATACATATGTATCGATTTTGTGTGGCTAGTGAAAAAAAAAGAGGGAAGGAAGCAAACGAACCCTTTGCCTTCACCCTCAGAGACAAGCAGCGTGTCCTACGTATTGTGTACACGCGTTTTTTTTTTTTTCATGAGCTATTGTTGATACACGCAAACACAGACGCACACTCACCTGATGCCTTGCATGACGGGAGAGGAAACGTAAAAGAAAAATACACACTTTGGTGTGTCACGTCAGGGGTATTCACCTCCCCCCCCCCCACTCTCTTTGCAGAAGCAGAACACTAGTGTGCACATGCCTGCCTGCAACGAATTGTCTCGTCGTGGTGAGCCAGATCCAAATCCTCACAACGTGCGAAAGGAGAGCAATGCACTGCTGCGGCTGCCTGGCGATGAGATCGTCGATGACGCTACATGGGAACGACCCTGCGGTAGCGAACACGACTGTACTAAGCATACGATAAGCGTACTGCCAACGTAGCTTGGAGTATATACCCCCTAACATCAATCTCCTTCTGTTGGAAGGCGTGCCAGAGACGCTGATCAGATGACTGTGAAGGTTTTGGACCACGCGATGTCTGTGCGACAGCCCGGGGAAGAGGAGGAGGGGGGGGGTGTCCTGCACTCGTGTTCGACGGCAGCCATGGAAGCGCTGAGAGGTGGGAAAAGAAAAGAAAACATTAATTAAACCAATGACTTTTGTTAGTGCTACAAGACATTTTTCTGATTGTTTCGAGGGGAAATGACTCGGGAGGCAGGGAAAGGGGGGAGGAGCACAGTTGGAAGTATTTTCCCCCTACCGCCGCGGGAGTCATCTCCCACGGGAGAGAGGGATGCACCCCCGCTAAAATCTCCGAGCATCATACTTTTTTCGTCCTCACTTTCTTTTTGTCCGCCCTCATTCTCGATGGTTGTCTGCCTCTCTCCCTCCGACTCCCTCATTCGCTTCCGTGTGAGGAAAAAGAAAAAAAAAGAGGGAAGGAGTCGGAGGGGGAAAAAAAAGAGATACACATCTACTCGTAGATGAACAAACACACGTTGGCAACAGTGGGGGGGGGGGGTGCACCGACACACAGAACAACGCGTGCGCCTGCAGTGGTTTGGAGGAGGCAAATAAATGTGCTGCAGAAAGGAAAATGGGGGTCACGGGAGAGGGTGGTGGTTGGAGTCGAAGTGCGCACACGCGTGTTTTATTCTTTGCGCCTTTGGCAGCCCCCTCCCCCTATGCACACACCCACGCACCTTCTCCTCCAGCGCCGTCGTCAGGGCGTTTTGCCACCGTGCTTTCTGGAACTTGCCACACCCGGGGCCGCCTTCATGCCCTGATGACTTTTTCAGTTGTAGAAAGTTCCCCACCAAAACTTACACACCAGTACACATGCGGATTCTACGCCCTTGTCTGCAGCGGGGGTGACCTGCACTGTTCCCTCCATCACCCCCCTCTCCCTCGCCATCTCTTCAATCCCTCATTGCCTTACCCTTCCCCCGCCCACCACCACAAAAAAAAAAAATAAAACGCCCGTGTTCGCACCACTGTTGCTCCCCCCCTCTCCTAGCCCACACACCCTATAACATGCAGCACCCCACTTTTCACCCGCACGAAGCACGCACACGCAGTTTGGACCACATCGAAAAGAAGGGCCATGAACAGGCACCGGCGGGCACCACCCCGATAAGTGGGACGGAGGCCAGCCGGCGTGTGGGGGGGGGGGCGGGATATGTTGGCGGGCGCGCGTTGGGGGCTTTCGGCGCGCCGCCAGGGCCTTTTCGGGGGCCATCGGCCCCGGCGGGAACGGGGGAAGGGAAAGAGGCCCCCTGCACGACCAACGAAGCCGACGCGCACGCACCCGCGAAAAAGGGGACGAACAGCAACAACAGAAAAAAAAAAGGGGGGGGGACAGGTTCCATGATCCAGTGGTGGAAAAGGGCTGATCGGCAAGTTGGTCGAAGTTTGCGCAGCCAAGGAGTATGCCATATTGACCAGAGTCGAGTTTGAAGGCCACAGACGGCGCCGGGTGGCCCGGATGCGCAGAAAAAATGCGCCATGCCGATACACAAGGAAGTGAGTGGCTGCCAGAAGATGTCTGCTGGGTTGGAAAGCAGCATGACATTGCTCAGAGACGCGCCTGCAACGAAAACTACGTCGCGAAACCACGAGAAACGAAGCCTGCTAATACGAGGGGAGGAGGGGTGGGAGCAATCGAACGAGATGATCGCCGACTGATGTGAGCAAAGCAACAGATTTATATATAGATAGATAAATACATCAGCTCAAATAAATTCTTCGTTTCTAAGCCACCGCACCAAAAAGAAAGCTGGAATATGAAATAAACACTGCAGCTCACCCCAGAGAGCGGGTCAGAGTATCAATCTCCGTTTGAAGGAGTAAATGCTCCTCAGAGGCGCGCGTGCGGCGTTGACGATCTTGCTCGTGGGAGCGCCCACGCCCGTGACTAGCACCGAATTTTTCATCCATCGCACCTGCCGGTCGACCGAAGGGAGGCGCTGAGGCTGCCACGCCAACCTGCGGAATCACTGACAGTGTCGATGGCACCGGCACAGGCGCTACAGGCATACCATGGCGTTCGTCCACTCCACTGCTGTTGGGGGCCAGGAGAAGTTCCCAGGGCGGTATTTCGCCACCACCGTAGTGCGCGTACAGCCGCACTGCTTGCAACGCTGAGCGCAGTAGCTGTCGCTCCGCTGAAGTGAGCTGCTGCAAAGGTAGAAGCCTATCCCTGCCATCCACCACCGAAACAGTCGTGTCACCGTCCGACGCAGCGGACGAAGAGAGGAGCCGTGACAGTTCATTCAAAAGGTAAGGAATAACGGTTTCATTTAGCAGTGTACCCTGGGTAGGGGTAGGCGTAGATTCAGGGACAGACGAGGTCAGCTTCGGTCGTGTGAAAATGAACAAGGCACGCGCCACCGCAGCCAGTCCCCCGTGATCTGTGTCATCTCGGCGGAACGGCGCAGCGAGGACGAGCTCTTGAAGCATCTGCGACAAGGCCGGAGTTATGGTGCAGCCTGGCGTCTGCAGCTGCAGGCATGCAAGCTCCAAAAGGGTATAGCGCTTATGCCGGCGTGCCCGCTCGCCGCCTGACTTGTCCAATGAGATAAAAGACGAGGTTTGGCTTGCTGCGAGCACCAGCGCCTGCAGCGTACGCTGGGCCTCTGCACGAACGGTGGTGAGCGGAAGTGCATCGCTGACGAGCTGGCAGGCGCGTGGCCAGAGCAAGCCAGGTGAGTCAAGCTCACTCGGCAGTGACGAGTCACCAACGCACCACAGCATGGCGGTAGAGCGTTCAAGACACTTGAGTGCCTCAGCAAGCACCGTCTGGGTCCCATCTGGGTACACAACGCAGACCTCTGCGATCCCGAGAAGCCCCGCCAACTCTAGCACACTGTCCATGCCAGAGTGCCTGCGCTGCTGAAGCACGTAATCGCGCACCCACCAGGAGAAATCCTTCGCCGTCTCCGTGGAAGACAGGGAGAACGCCGTGGTGCACACAGTGGCGAATATCTCCTCAAGATCGAGCAGAGAGAGGGACAAGAGCGCAGGCGATACTGCGTACGAGGGCAACAAGGGCGGCAGTGCCGACCGGCGGGGCCTCGCTCTCGGTACGTTTTGCATTGCGTAACGCATCACATAGCTGCCGAGTTGCAGCCCGGTTTGCAGAGTCGTTTCTGTCCTTCGGTGCGGTGCAGCAATCTCCTGAATAAATGTAGAGGAAGACGACCACCACGCGGTGGGGAAGCGACGTGGCCACGATGTTGAAGATTCAGACGCAGTCTGTGGACGACGCGGTGGTGTGCTTCGTACCGCGCTCGCCAGCCTCAGCCCCACCCTCCCACTGTCTTTACTGGAGTGGCGTGCGAAGCTGCTTTCTGGCCTGCGTGGTTTGCCAACGTCGCCGTGGGAAGAGTGCTCAGCCGACACACGAGTTCCGCCGACAGACCCGCTGTTTCCTTGCCTCTCCGCTTCGTAGTCTCGAATGAGCCATATCGCCCGCGACAGACGCACCAACTCCTGTGGCTGATACCACCACGAACGCTCTCGAGGCGACACACGGCCATCGCCCGCCGCAGCCGAATCCACCTCTTGCGCGCAAAGAGAGCCAATGGCTTGCCCACATATGCTGTAAATGCGCTGCCGCAACAACCCACGATCGGTCTGTAGACGACTCAGCAAGCGCAGACTGTTCAAGAAGGTGCTCCCAGGGTCTGCCTCAGCCGCCACCGACGACGCACACCCCGCTAGCATCAGCACCAGCGCACTGAATTGTACCAGCAATCCTGTTGTGGAGGTGCCATGGTCGGTGAAAAGCGCCAAGTGCTGCTCCACACACCCCACCAAAGCCGCCAAGTCGTCGAGGGTCAGGTGGATCGAACCCTGCGGCTGTATCCTCCGCAGACCCAGTGCACCCCGGGAAGTGTCCTTCATCGAGAGACTGAGGTCTCGCTTCTGTCCATCGTGGGCATCAAGGCACGCCTCCATCACACGAACCAGCGACTGAAACTGCGTCAACTCACTCACCCCAGCAGTGCCCCTACTTGGGCACGCGAAGGCAGAACTACCCTTGACCCGGTCAAGTAAAGAAATGGATGAACGGGACAGCGCCGCGGAGCACGCACCAGTCTCGGCGCGGTGCATGCACTGTTGCCAGAGGCGAAAGATTTGCTGCGTGGCAAAAGGAGAAAGTCCATGTCGTATGCAGTTGGCCAGCATCAAACTACAATCGTCAAAGGTCATGATTGGCGAGTCGAGATCTCGGCGCACCTCGGCGAGAAGTCGTTCGCTCAGCGCGTTGCGCAGCAGCACGCCAGCGGTCTCCTTTAGCTTGTCTGCACTCGGTGCAGCCGCTGCAGGTGTTGTGGACTCATGATCCGGCCTTTCCGTCGCGAGTACAAAGTGGGCCTCGAGAGAGCGTGCTGGGTTTGTCAGCGAGCTCGACTGCATACGACGCAGCAGCTCATCGAGCGACACCGCCTCCAGCTGCTCGGCAATGCGATTCTGGAACGCTGAGCGTTGAAGCACAATACGAAACATATCTTCATGACGCAGACAATTCTTATAGCAAGAAACAGGTGATCACATGAACAGTATTATTGATAATCAGTTCGGAAACATATACGATCATCAGGCAGATGGTGCGGTCGCCTCTCGAGACGCCAGCCCTCACAACACCCTTGATCGTTAGCAGGGCGCAAAAGATAAAGTGATGAAAGAGAATGAAGACGACGACTTAAAGTGTGTGTGTGTGTCAGCGTACACACACCCACACACTGATACAGCAGATGCGAAAGAAAAAAACAAAGTTAAAGTTTTTTTTGGTGAGAAGTAATAGATATGTATTACCCTTAGCTGAGACGCACTAGAACACAGAGAGAGGAGTATGGGAAAGAAAGGGAGAAGCAGAAAGCAGGCAAACCACGCGATGCTGCCAACACGGGCGGTGCATACGAAAAAGAAAAGTAAATGAGATGCACAGAAAAGGTGTGGGGATAAAGTGTAGAAGAATGATGGATCTCTGTCAGTGAAGAAGATGGAGAGCAGCGGGTTGGAACAGCGACGACACAATGCATTGGCAGCTCATTTGCGAAGCAAAAGAAAAGGGGAAAAAGAATCAAAATATTCCCCAGTGGAAACCCTCACTGCATGTGTCCTCTTAACAGTCTCATCCCCCCATACAAGGGGGAGACAAGACCCCATAGAGGGGGGGGGGAAGACTACGCAATTGATAGTGGGGCACAAGGGCACACATAGAAGCTTCAAGGATACATGCTTTGTTGTTGTCGGCGGTGATGTTTTTTTTTCTTTACTTCGTTTGGGGTTTGCTTAGCATCATCATGGTTGCACCTCCCAACGCACACACACACACACACACACACACGTGCGCAGAGCAACAGACACAATACCCCCACCACCACCACCAGAGATGCACCATTACCTGACTCGGGCATTCTCCACTCACACATCTCCCCCCTCTTCGGATAAGGAGGATGGGCAAGGGAGCGTTTCTTCCCCCTCCTCCGCCTCAGGAGACGGATGTGAGGCATCCGTGGTCGCATACACCATCGGCTTCTGTGGCCCTGGAGGCACCTCCACCTTGTCAAGCGGTGCATCTCGGGTAGCGGAATGCAACGCTGCATGCTTTTCCACTAGCTGCTCAGAGGGCCCATAGCCACCTGACGCATCTGCCTTTTGAGTGAGCGCCTCCGCCTCCTCATTATCCGTTGAAGTCGCCTGAACATCAGTCCCGACGGCGAAGAGAGTAGAGCCTGTTGCCGGAGACGATGCGGTGGGGGCAGTGGCCAGTGGAGGAGACGACGTCGACGTTGTCTCTGCCCCCTCGTTCGCTTTCACTGTGGTTAACGAAGCAACAATGGGTTCTGCAGTCGTGTTCGATGAGCCAAGAGTCGCACCAATCGACGGCGGGGTAACCGGGCGCGATGGCGAAGCGCTGGGGGCAATTGGGGTAGTCGCTGAAGTGGGTGCCACCAGTGCACTGACCGAGGCGGAGGACGTAGCTGCTGTCACCATTTGCACAGTCGGAAGGGATTCCGATGCCGAGACAGTCTGTTCTTGATGCTGCTGCTGCTGCTGCTGTTGAAGAAGCTGTAGTTGCTGGAGCCTCTGCAGCTGCTCTTGCTGCTGGGCTTGACGTTGGCGCGCCTGCGCCAAAAAGGTTCGAATGACCTGCAGCGTGTCGGCCATGTGTCGTGTCGACTCCTCCACCTGTACAGGTACCGCCGACGTCATGTCCGACGATCCTGCAGAAGATGTGGATGTTGGCGATGTCATCGCCTGCTCCAGTGCGCGTTGCACAACGATGCTTGCATGCTGCTGCATCACGCTCTGTGTCCGCTCGGCTTCGATGGCTTGATACTTGGCTTTCCACGTCGATTCCCATTGCTGCTGCGCGGCGGCGATACGCTCGACCAGGCTGCTTGCCTGCGCCTGAGCTGAGGCCTCAAAGGCTGCCTTGGCTGCCCGCACTCGCTCTTCCTGCTCCTGGATGGCCTTGACGAGTCTCCCAATGTAACTGGTCTGATCTCGAGTCGCCTGCTGAGAAGTTTCAGCGATAGCCTCTGCGATGTACGCCTCCATATCCCGCAGTGCCGCAGTGATTCTCTCAGCCGCAGCAGATTGCTGCGCCGCTTGTGCACTCATCACATGGCCCTCAGTCCCCCGCAGCGGCGCCCCACGATGCCGCCTCGCGCTTCAGCATGTCACTCATGTCCTGTCGCTCTTCCTTCACCATCTGGCGTAGCTTCTCCGCATGTTGCTCGGACTGGTGATACAGTTGCAGCACGCCAGACAGGCCCTCCAGCGTCGTGCGCACCATGGTCACCGCGGAGGTATAGTAGCGTTGCAGTTCCTGTAGCTCAGTCGCGAGACTCGTCGTGCGGTGCGTTAGTGCGGTGTTGGCTGCCTCTAAAGAACTACGCGCCTTGTCCCCAGTGATTACCGCTGCCTCGCTCTCAGCGCGAACGCTGTCCAGCTCAGCCTGTAGATGTCGGTTCTCACTGCGCGCCTCTAGCAAGTCACGGTGGGACGCGAGCAGCCTCTCTTGACTCTGAAGAAACTTCTGCTGCAAAGACAAGAAGGAGTTTCGATGTGGTGTCATTGTGCAATCGTGGCCTCCGTCGTCACTGACATTGGCATGCTTGTTGGAGCCACGTTTCACACCAACCCTGACGGCGCGTGCTGCGGCATCTTCATTCTGAAGAAAAACATCGTTGGCACTTTGCCGAATGTACTCTAGGAACTGCGGCAGCGAGCAGGCAGCTGCACCCACCTCGCCCGACCCACCAGCCTGAGCCGCACTGCTGCCCGTCTGGGTAGCATTGGCCGTAGCAAGCTTGCCCTTGGAGTCGCGCACAAGCAGGAGCGCCTCCTGCTCCAATAGTGCCCGCACACGATCCTCATGAAGCTCGAGAAAGCGTTGAAGCTGGTCCTTCTGCCGCTGGAGCTGAGCCACCTCACTCTTCAGTTTCTGCGCACGGCGCAGTGCCTCCTCAATCGCCTGTGGGTCGGCCACGACGGTGGCGCTCGCAGCTGCCACACGGGTGGCAGCCTCCCGGATAGCTCTGCAGCAGTCCCTCAGCTCCGACTCCGAGAGATGCGAGCCAGTAACCTTGGCGACGCTCATCAGCAACCGATCCCGCTCCGCCTCGACACCAGCGCATTGTGCACGCAGCTTCTTCTCCTCCTCACGCCGGCGATCGACCTCTGCGGCAAGAGTAGCAAGGTGGCTAAGAAGGGTCGCCTTGCGCTGCTCGAGCTGGGCAACACGGCCCTGGGAAACACGCAGGTTGGCTTCTACCGTGTGTAACGATTGCACCTTCCGCTCCAGCTCCCGAATCTGGTCCCGGCCCTCGTACCAGAACCTCGTCAGTTCGCCACGGATGGATGATGGGTTGCTGCTCGCATCCTCCTCGGCACGCTGGCGCTTGTGAGCTAAGGTCACCTGCTCCTCGCTGTGCTGCTGCGTCAGTTGCCGAATCTCGTCCTGCGCGGTTGCCAGCTGTGTCTCCATGTCCATCCGCTCCGATGCGAAGGCGGCCTCGCGTGCCGCTGCCGCACGCACCTCACCCTCAAGATGGACAATCCGTTCCCTCAGCATATCTGCTTCCTCCTTGCGGTAGATCTCCTCGATTTCACGCTCGACGGCATGTCGGCGCTCCATCTCCCCGAGAAGCACACGCTGGGCAGCCTGCACCGTTTGGCTTGAACGAACATTTTCCTTGAGGGCCTCCATTGCGCGGATCAGCTCCGGCACCTGCCGGGCAGCGAGGAGGCCATCCTCCACGGTGGACCGAAACGTGCCAACAGTGGCATCGGTGGACTCTTGCTTTTCACGCAACTGCTGCCGAAGGAGTGCCTCAGTCTCCCTCAGCTGCTTCAGCTCCGCCACCAACGGCGGGGCAAGTGTGTTCGACATGGACACCTCCAGCTCCGCCACCCGTGCCATAAGCTGCTTCTTATCGTTCTCCAAAGACTCCAGGCGCGCATGAAGAGGAGCCACCGTGTTGCTCTGCAGCTGAAAGAGAGCGGCCTCCGCCTGCTGCTTCTCCTCCTGCATACGGTGCAGGACTTCGGACACGGCAGCGTTCATTAAAGATGACCGGGCAACCCGGCCGCCGTCGTCCGGCGCATCACCCTCCCCCTCTTCATTTTGCTGCTGATCTGTGAGCGCCCTCTGGCTCGTCTGCTCGTGAGTCGCGACGCAATCAAAGAACCGGTGAAGCTGCTCTCGCAGGACCTCTTGTGCTATGCGTTGGTCGTCCGATAGCTGGAGGCGTGCCTTCAGAGCTGCGTTCTCGCGCAGCAGCTCCTCCATCGCGGCAGGGTACTGTGCAGGGCTCGACGACGCCTGTGGAGCAGTGGCTGGGCTCGCGGCTCCCTCTTGTAGCGTATGAACCACCTGAGACGTGTACGGAGCAGCTGATGCTGGACCAGAGCTTGTCAGTGTCGCTGGTTCATCAGGAGCGTTGGTTGCTCGGTAGGACATGTTACACTGCTTGTGATCCTTTCGTTCAGGCTCAACGTGCAAAGCAGCGCCGGTAGCAGCGCCAGTAAGCTAAGACTACACAGAGTGCACAAGCACTCACCTCAAGAAGATGTCGACGGCAATCCGTTTGAGAGACTTATCCCGGAGACTCGCTGCCTGACGTCCGCAAAAAAAAAAAAAAGCCTGTGTGATTAGCAGGAAGCAATACGTACAAAGCCTTCGTGTGAGGTGAGTTGCTTCCCAACTACCGTGATGACCCCGAGCAGTACACGGAATCACACATCGATGGGAATGAAATAAGGGAATGTAGGCAGAGGGGAAAACAGTGAAGCGCACAAGACACCAGTTGACATATGTGATACTGTACAGACAGGAAGGGGAAAAAGCGGCCCTCACACCAGGTAAGGGTACGACTACAAAATGTGACGTACTTGTGATGCCTCGGAGCTGTCTCTGCAAATGAGCAGCACGTATGCTGTGTTAAATACAGGCTGGAGGCCGTACGCATCGCCGAGAAGATGAGGTACAGACGTCGCTGGACTACTTTCAGGTGTGTGTTCATCTGTGTGGAATTTCTGCAATCATCTCTGAAGCTTTGGAAGCATTCTTCAGGACCGCGCACCTGCTTCACCGTCACTCCGTCCTTCACCACCTGGCGCATTTGCCGAGGACTAACACCACTTTTCTTTTCCGACACAGCAGCAGAGAGCCCCTCTCTAGAAAAAAAAAAAGGAAGGACTCTCAGAGGTCCGGAACGTCCTCGAAGCGAGTCGGAGCAGGCGCCCATCCTGATCGCTGGTTCATCAAAGCGGGGGGGGTCCGAGGAAAGAAGGGGAGGGAGGGAGGGAGGGAGGGAGGGAGGGAGGGACACCGGCAATGAAGATATGCATTAAAACCCACCTATAGAAACAAAAGTGAAGAGATTCATGGGATAGGGGGGAAGGGAGGCGAGAAGGGACACAAATGCGCTGCGCACTTCAATGCGCAGGTTTTAGAATAGTGCCAAGCGAATACGTGTATAGATGTATATATTAATATAAAACAAGATCACGAAATACCTACATGGTGATGTGTGCATCTGGGAGAAAAAAAAAAAGAACAAGAGAAGAGTGGATCGGTGAGAAAAAATAAAGAAAAGACATGGACCATCACATTCAAAACAAAAGCGTCAGTGCGCCGCAACGCTGGCGACCGCCGCCCACCGGGCGAGGAAGTGAAGAGGTGAGGCCTCGAGACGAGGAAATCTTTCACATGGCGCCTATTACCCCCTCTCACGTGCCCTTGCACATGAGCTCCTCCCTCACCCCCGCTACCCGGTGTCAGTCAATGCTGTCTAGACGGTGTGCACGACCTGCATGGTGGGCCGCCCTTGCTGCGCCTGCGTTTCCATGTAGCTCATCGACGTCTGAGATCACCTCAACACGGGAAGACTGACGCACAGGAGGGTTGGGAGAAAACGCGTCGGCCCCGCCACACGACGGCGGCGGCGGCGGCGCGCCCCCACGAGAGCGATATGGAGGAGGGCGAGCGGCCTTGCAGGGGGAACCCCCCGTAGACTGAGGGAAGGAAGCCGTCCCGGAAGAAGACGGGAAGTGTTCCCACCGCCGCTGCGACGATGCAGGATGTGGCTCAGCTCCGGCGGTGGGAACACGACTGAAGCCCCCTTCCGGCCCAGGATGACCCCCGCACGGATGCGCGCGGTTGCCGCCCGCGGCAGGATACCTCGCCTCGTTGCCAAACGGCGCGTGGGGTGCGGCAGTGAAGCCGGACGAGTGTTGAAATGACGGGGGGGATGCGGTGCAGTAAGAGGGTGCGTCGGACCGTGGAAATGCCGTCGGCGTCGCGCCTGACGCTGCGTTCTGTCGAAACCCTTGGTGGGCATCGCCATGAAAATGTGTCCGCGGGTAAAACGCAGCCCTCCTCTGCCCCCTGCGCTGCGCTTCTTGCTGAGGTGTGGAGATGGGCTCCCCCGAGTCCCACGGTGCCGCAGCAGCGGGTCGGCCGGCTGTTGCCATGGGAATGAAACTTCTCGCGGTGCCCGACTGGTGTAGCCCTCCCCCTGTCTGGCCTTCCGCCCATGCCTCCCTGACCCAACCCCAGCAGCGCCTCAGAGACGCAGTAACCGCACAGAGGGGCTCACCCCTCCACGGGCCCAGTCCTAAAAGCCTGCAGAGCACATCCCGAAGCAGCGCCACCGTCCACAGAAGACAGGTCATCGCAATACAGAAAATGGTCAGGCGGCGTTCTCTATGCCGGCGGTGCCCTTTGTCGTCTATCGCACCCGAGTCCTTGATGACGGCGGCCGGTCCGGGCCCAACTGTCTCCGACTGGTTCGTCTGCTTGGCCACCTGCCGCTCGTGCTCACTATACGTCTTCTCCATGCTTCGGAGAAACTGCGGCAGCTTCACCTTCGTGAGGATGGTGCGCAGCTCTTCGGGGCTGTAAAGGCGCGGCGGCACCGGTTCGGCGAGCGGTTTGAACACAAGGGGGCCATCCAGCAGCGGAACAGGATATGTGCAGGCCTCGATGGCAATATCCAACTTCGAGCGACGCCCGCGATACTTGATGGCGCAGTCCTCGTCCGTCAGAGGCTGGCAATCATTCGTCACGGTCGAGAAGCGGTAGTCCCCCTCGCACAGCACTCGACTAGTCGTCTTCCCCGATGTGGAAGCGGCGTAGGGGGAGGGAAGACGCTCTGGTGGATCTCGGGCGAGGGTCATATCGACCGTATCCTGTGACGATGACCGAATCTTTTCCACATACACGAGCGATGGCGCGAGGAGGGATCGGAATGGACTTGTAATCGGTGTGGAGGCCGAGTACACATCAACGGTCACAGCACTCCTGTCGGGCGAGGTAGCGAGACCGAGCGCGGCCGCGGAGACATTGACGCGCATCACCTGCGGGTAATAACCTCTGTCGCCAGCCGCCAGAGAGGCGGACTTGACGCACCGCCCCCTCGAACAGACTCTCATCGTCCACCTGGCCCCCTTGTAGCTCGAGAACGACACGTACTCCAACTCGAAGAGGATGGTGTCTTCGTCTGCCGAGTCGACGTACTGCCCGGAGACCCGGGTTGGACGGCCAATCGGGAATAGCGGTTCGACAGTGTCTCTGAGGGGGGCGCTGAACCCCGCGTAGGAGAGCGACCATCCCGTCGACCGCGGCACATCGCACTGAAAGCTCATGTCCTCAATGGAGGAGGGGGAGGACATCGCGACATCGTCGATCCACCTGCAGCCGCTGAAAAATGATGGCCACAATACAGCGGCGCTTTTCTCGAAAGAGCTAAACTGGTTCGTGTTGTTGCCATCTAAAGAGGTGTAAAAGCCCAGAGGGTAGTCGACGCAGGTGCCCCTGTCACGGCGGTGGTTGGCGGGTGTGTACCCAATGCACCGACTTCCGGGGCAAAACGAAGTACTTATGACAGAGATGGGAGGAGAATCGAGTTGTGGATTCATCAAGTTGCCTCCCTGCCGGCACAGTGAGACACCATCCGATGGCAAGATGAAAGAAGGCTTAGTCGCAATGCCCTGCATAGCAACACTTGAGTTTCCGGTGCAATCGACGACCTCCTTGCTCGATTGGTTG
>CM007330.1:65238-77071 GCA_000333855.2 Endotrypanum monterogeii
ACAGATATCTATATATATATAGATATATATATGTGTGTATATAAATCTTCGCTAGACCGCCCTCAAAAGGAAGGCCGAACTCTGCCCGTTTAAAATAAAAAGACAAAATTGTCAGCAGGGAAACTCTACCATGCCCTTGACCTTGGTGATGCTTAGTGGGACTGTAATGAGAAAGATTGGGGGAAACAGGAGCTACAGAGAAACAGAGCCAAGGAGGGGAAGCGCTCGCGAAATCCCTCTCCGTGCCTTTTGAAGAAGGCGAGAAAAGACGAAAAGCTACACGAAAACAAGCGCGGCACTGCACGCCTACGGACTCGCACAGCCGTGCGCTGCCGAAGCTCTCAACTTCACACGGCGCCATGGCGTGGAAAGAAGAAAATGGAATAGGGTGTATTCGGCACTCTACTACGCTCCTGTCGAGATTGTCTCACGGAGGGAGAGGGGCGCCCGCAGCAGCTGCTGCGCCGGTGGTCGTTTGTATCTCGTCTCGTTGATACGCCCTCTGGGCCTTTTCGTAGAGACGAACACGTCGGCGGCGCTGACGTTCCTCTGGGATCTCGTTTGTGTGGAAGTTAGTGAGCACAATCTTCCCGCGCCCATGACCTGATGCCACCACATTCAGTGCATCTATCGCCTGGCCAAAGGGTACCTCTTCTGCACTTACACTGAAGGCACCTTGAATGTAAAGCTGCATAACCAGCTCACCCAAATGGCGGAGCTGCGTCCGCGCAAATGGATCTTGATGGTGCATGCCGAGGAAGACATAGTGGACAGAGAGCTGTCGGCGAAACACAACGTCACTACGCGGCAAGAGCAAACCTGTCAAGACACAGAGTGCACCACCGAATCGCACCGCCTCGGAGTGCGCCTCCGCCATGGACGCACCGGCGCATTCGAGCAGGTAGTCCACTCCGTAGTTATCGGTGTACTTCAAAATGTCCTTTACGACATCTGTATGTGTATAGTCGACAACGTAGTCCGCGCCAAGGTCTTGAACATAACGCACGTTCGGTGTTGAACAGCTAGCGATCACGTATAGCCCAAAGTAATGAGCCAGCTGCACCGCCACAGAACCCACGCCACCTGATGCACCGCTGATCAAAATAGACCGGTTCGTTTCGACACGCAGCTTGTCGAAAAGTGCTAGGTACGCGGTGGCCGCAGCAGCAGGCAACGACGCGGCCTCTACAAAATCGATCAGGCGCCCAGGCACCGGTGCCCCACTTGCAGGGCAGGGAGAGGGGCAAACAACCTCTGGAAGCCTCCACAGTAAATCACGATCGACTAGAGCATATTGACAAAAAGAGCCCCCGCTTCCCTGCGTGAAATCCGCCAGGAAAGCAACGCGATCACCCACTTCGATGTCGCTGGCGCCAACAGAGCCATCTCTCTTGTCGCTCGAGGAAGTAGCCCACCCGACGCTCTCCACAACACCGGCACCTTCGATACCGACTACGTACGGAAACATGAACTGAGGTCTCGGGTGGCGGTGCGCGCGGCGGCCTCCGTCGCTCGTGGTAGCCTCGGGGTCGGCGGGAATCCGAGCGGTGCGGTGAGCGTCGGCGGGGTTGACGCCGGCAGCGTAAATTTTCACGCGCACCTGGTGCGGCTGCGGAACTGGAATCTCAATCTCCGCGGAGTACGCAACATTTTGTCGCGACCACGAGGGGCTGCCTTGCGGTGCCACCCACCCAGCACACAAAATGGGCTTTCCTGACGTTTCGGAAAAGTTCAGATTTGAAGGCTTCAGAGACGGTAGAGGGGAACCGGGTAGGATGTAGAATGGCGGCGGCACCGGTGCCACACTGTTGTTAATGGAGTTCTTGTTTCCCATGATGGCAAGTAAAGCGCTTGACAAACCTCAAGCCTGTCCGACCTCGATAACTACGCGGTGAGGGCGATATGTAGGTGGGGCCGTGACGACCTCTTCGAAGAGAGGCGCGATGCCGCCGTCGTAAACCGAAGAACAGTCAGGAAAAGACGAATAACTGAGCAAAAATGGGGAGAAAAGAAACAGGAAGGGAAAAGCCTACATTGATCCACCTTTGGTAGGTTCACCTTATGTGTAAGGAGGGGGGACTGGCAACGACCTCGGACGGAGGCAAACACCGCAATAGGAAAAAGAGTGGCGGAGAAGTCAGTTGTAGAAACCGAGCAGATTCGATGCGCAGTCGATTTTTTTTTCTTCTTCGACATGGGGGTGAGAAGCAAAGCGCTCTCGGTATTTGCATGAGCGATATCGTGCGACTACTCAGTCCTAGACAAGGAAGCATTCCATCTCCCGGACTGTGACACTATGACTGTCCACCACTGAAGAAAAAAGCTGCTGCTACCTACCAAAAAAAAACTGAGCAGAAATGCGATTCGCGTCGTACAGAGCATATACACGAAATCAGCACAAGGTTTATCGTTAGGGCTGCTTTCCCCTGTTGTTGTTGTTGTTGTTTGCGTTTCGCGTGCGTGCGTTGAGTTTCCCTTCTTCTATAAGCATATATGAATAGACGGGTATACACACACGTATGTATATAAATATATGTGTGTGTGTGCGACAAGAAACATCACCCAAGGTGAGCACTCCATACCAAACCCCACCAGGGTACACGAGTAGGACAGCTCCATTTCTGGAGCGGTCAAGGACGAAAGTGAACGTCGGGAGTGTCCATCGTCGATGAGTGCATTTTCGACTGACGGGCGGCCTACCTTCACCGGCAACGTCGTGACTGTCCTCACGGGTCACTTCACATTTTCTCACGCACTTGTCGGGGTCGTCACCCCGCTGTTTTGATCCTCCGCCTGTTCGCCCTCGCGCGCTCGCTTCGCCGCTTTGATAGGAGTCGATGTGCATGCTTTCGGCAACAGTGCTGTGAGAGTCATCTGCTTAACCCTAGGTGCCGTTGCCTCTGCCTTCCCTTCGCCCGAGCTGCGCGACGACGATGTCGGGTGACCTGCCTCCTCCAAGAATTCCGATGGTGACGCGAACCTCGGCGCATTCCCATCGTCGACTCGGCTTGCCCTGGCCAAATGGTTAACAGTAGTCCCCGAGGCATGTTCGACAGGGTCTTCCACGATATCATCGATATCCGCGTCATCATCAGCCTCCTCGTCATTGTCTTCGTTTTTGCCCGTCCCGTCACCGGTACTGCTACCGGCGCCGCCGTCTCTCAGCTGCTTCGACTTCTTAGAGGCAACACGAACAAAGAGTCTCTCATCAGTCGGGGACCACGGCTCAGCACGGAGAACCAGTGAACGGTGTCGTCGCTCGTAGAAGCGCTTGATGGTTCGCTCAATCTCTGCCCTTGCAACCCCGACACAAAGCTGCTGCTCCTGGAAAGCGGCAAGAATCATCCTGGTCGAGACTTTGCTGTTTGCGGCAATGATTGTGTGCAATGCCTTGAGCTCTGTATCCGCCATCTCACGCCTGTTTCTCAGCGCTGCCTCCATTAAGTCGCGCTGCCGCCTTGCCTCCACCTCCTCCGCACTCAGGCCTTCCTCTGCAGCGCTCGGAATACCAGCACACCCGCTCGTGAATGCCTTCAGCTGGCTCTCCAGTAGTTTTGCGAAATCCGTCACGCAGAGAGAAGTGAAACGCTCCAGCTCATCAAACCCTCGAAGAGGATGTTCATCGGTGGGAATACCAACAAACGGTCCACTATAAGAAGGAACAAGCTTATCCTTGTTCCGCAGCCTATGCAGGCGACGCTGCCGAGCTTCGATAACCTTGCGCTGGATGTCGCAGTCAGAGTCGTCATCGTCATCGTCGATGAACTCCAAGTCGCTACTGTCCAGGGAATCCATGTGCTCGTCTTTGTCTGAGTCACCGGAAGACGATGCTGCGATATCCTCATCGCCATCCATCACGTCCCAGTCATCGCCAGAGTCATATTCGTAATCAATGTTTGACAAGCGCGGAATACCGCCGCGCAGCGGAAACCGGCCCATCTGTAGCAGCTCTGCCTCGTTCAAACCACCCTCCTGTAAATGATTGTAGGTGCCGAAGTAGGGCGGACGAGACTGGCATGGATCGTATCCGATGGCGAAGAACCCAGCAAACACAACCTCGTTGTCAAACGATGCGTAGGGGTCAGAAACGGCAGCATGAAAAGCGCAGCTGCACTGACGCAAAAGTTGGCGCGCCGGCACCTCCTGCGCGTTGGAGGCTTCGATCATGGCGTTGAAGTCACGCACACACAAATTTTCCGTGGTAGACGCGTCTTGATGGAAGCACATAGGCGGGTGCAGGAGAGAGGACTCTTCGTCTACCATTTGACTTCCATTGCTCGCCTCTTGGTCTCGCCGCGCGCCGCGGTGTGTAGCATGGGAGGAGAGATTCACAATCGATGCCTCGTGGTGCGAAAGCCTCTCCTCCGGCCCCAGCCAAAACTGCAGGGCAGCAGGAGCGATACGTTTGTTCTGGACAAATGAAGAGAACAACTTCCTTTTATCATTATCTACCTTGACGGCGCTGCTCATGAAGCCAAAAAGGGCTAGGTTATTCGGGGCTTCCTTGGGTACTTTAAGAGCCTCCTTCTCCGCCCCGCGTGCTTTTTGTCTTGCTTCTCTCTCCGCCCCCTGTTCCTCCTCCCGCGCCTTGCGGCGTGCCTCTTTTTCAGCCTTTCGCACCTCACGCTCTGTGTCCCTCAAAACGCGGCGGCTTTCCTTTTCTTCATCGAAAATGACCTTCCGCATGTCCATCTCTGACTTGATTAATGTCGTATATTCTTCCCTCATCCTCCGACGCGCCTCCTTCTCCGCCTCTCGTTGAGCCTTACGGGCATCAAAAGCCTTTTTCTTTTCCTCAGGTGAAAGAAGGTGTGCCAGAGAAGCAAGCGGGATGTCGTCGTCCTCTGCCTCCATGCCACTCACCCTCTCTGGAGACAACTCGGTAGGGATCGAGGTGACCTGTCCTACACCCTTGGTGAGGGGTGCTGCTTCCGGTTCTGAAGTGGTGCGATGAGCCTCTGATTTTTCCGCTAGAGGGCACGGGCGTCGTGCTCAGCTCCTGAGGCACCGCGCTGTTTTTAATGCTTTGTAGGAGCGCCAGCGCCTCGTCAATATGGCTGGGGTCTAGGCCCCTGAGTAATTCTGTGATGTTCTCCATTCTCGCACTTACTCTTCTATGTGAAGGCTACAACGAAAGCCATGAAGAAAGCAGGCCCGCCCGCGAAAGAAACAAGCCGACAAAAAGGAAAAGGCCCAGCAAAACAGAGAGGGAGAGAGAGAAGCCCAGCTTGTATGTCCAAACAAAAAAAAAATGCACATAAAAGCTCCAAGAGAACATGGGGTAAGGCTACCAGAGTAGACTAATATGGACACGAGAATTTTTTTTTTTTCCTGGAAGGATTCTACACTTTCAAAGAAAGGGGAGGAAAGGTGGATCAAGCAGGTGGTTTTTTCGAAGATACAATAAGATTTGCTCCTTCATATCACAAAAATTGCCCTCCAACATTTGAAGGAATGTATCAACAAATAGGATAACATGAGTGAGATCAATGATGTCTTGGATAATTTGGGTCAGCATGGCTATTTTACATGAACGAGGCACTTCAAAAAAAGGTCTTCCCGCAGAAGGCTCTCGTTTGTATCTTTCGCAAAAAAGTACAGCTCCTCCAACTCTTCTGAGCTCAATGTCCCCTTGGCGGGGTCCTTGGATTCCTCTCTCGCCATCAAGACCTCCAGCTCATCCACGGAAACACAACGGATACTCGTTCCGTCCGCAGAGATCAACTTATTGCCCCCACTCGCTTCCCAAAGAGCGTTGAAACAGGCTCGAATATTGCCTTCCGTAGATCTGTATACCACAGAAGAGACTCGATTTGGGAATCTGGGATGAGGGCGAGCGAGAACTTGAGGATCATATGCCAGGACGTGGGTGTGAAGTAGCTCCACTGCGACATTACGCAGCTTTTCACGGTCAGCGTAATCGCCTACCAACTCGGCTTCCTTCAAGTTAGCAGAAAGACCACTTCCCTGAGATGGAGGATGTTGATCATTCTGGGCAATCATGGCAGAAATTTGATCAAATTGGTCGTCAGTCAAGCAAAGACCCAGAGATTGAAAGATCGAAAGCACTTTGGCGAACGAAATCGGACCTGTGAGTTGGTCATCCTGTAACGGCAGCTTCAAGTCGATGATGTTTGCCTTGATGGCGTTGTCAACTGCTGCTAGATAGTTATCCACAGCCTTCTTCCGCACAGTCTTGGGTATATATAACGTCTCGTCCAGGTACTGTCGATACGCTGCATCAGGATCAGGTATAGTCTTTGGGGGTTTCTTACGAGCCTTCTTTTTACCCTTTGTTTTTTGAGAGGCACCGGCCAGTGACGGCATTTAGCTGCCCGAGAAGAGAACTAGCGAATACACGTGATAGAGAGCAAGTGTGGAGAGAGAAGAAGTGGAAAGCAAAACTAAAACACAGTCAATGACGTTGCAGAACAGGTGTAAGCAGCTTGACCTGTCGGTGCAAGAACCCGAAGAAATGTATCCGTCTTCTCCTGTCACAAGGCTTGTCGACACGCAGCAGTTATCGTTCCAATAAGTCTTTTTTTTTTTGCCATAACCGATCTATTCACGTAGTCTGTAGCAGAAAGCATTACTGACAACATGAGAAAAATGAAAGAAGAGTAACCCTAGTCATGAGCTCCATCCTGTGCGAAGATTTTCCGTAACATATTACTGCCCTTCTTCAAAACCACTTCAACATACGTGGCGGCCTTTGCTGGTTTCACAATATCCACTGAGTCCCGCAACAATGCCGTGGCGCCGTACGTACGCTGCAGCTTGTTTGCCAGGAAGTAAAGCTCCCCCTCCTCGAGAAAAGCCATGAGATACGGTGCTGACTCAGCGAAGATGTTGAAGTCTGGAGACAGCTTGCGACCCAGCCCTTCGCCCACGATCACTGTAAGAACGAGTGACGAAAAGTTTCCGTCCAATGGAATGCGGTTTTCACGAACTGTATCCATCACTTTTCCTAGGACTGCGCCGATCTGGACTTTGCTGAGGCGGAAGCCTGCCGTGCCAGGTGCAACCATATCGAAGACTTTCTTCATCTCCTCTCTGAACTTCTCCCGGTTTACTGGGGTCGTGCCATTCCTCAAGGTGGGTGGCAACCGATCAATCATCAGATCCGCGCCGAGATCACCGTCACCACAAGCGACTGCGGCGAACAGAGAAATGAAGTTGTTGCGCTCGTCCCTGGAAAGAGTTGTGACCAGTCCAGGGTCCAGGACGACGACCTCGTGTCGCAGCTTACGCTTGCCGTCAGGATAGTACTGCCGGAGGCCGTCTACCTTATTTGTGCGCAAAAAAACGTTGCCAGGGTGCAAATCTGAGTGCACAAAATTATCTTCGAAGAGCATCTTCAAAAACATGTGACAGCCCAGCTCCGCCGCGTCTTTGTTGTCTTCGTTGCACTCTACATCCTGAAGCGGTTGACCCTCCTCAAATGTTTCAAAGAGCACATTTTTGGTAGATAGAGATGCCAGCGGGGTTGGGAAAATTATGCCGTTGACGGTTCGAAAGTTATAATTGAACTGCACCAAATTGTCACACTCAACTAGAAGATCGAGTTGGGATCGAATCAGTGACGAGAATTCATTTATACTTGATTCCAGATTCAAGTAGCACAGCCCAGGAATAACCCTGTTGCCGAGTGAGACGAACAGACGCATAGCTGCCAAATCAGCCGATACCTGCTCCCGTATGTGTGGGTGAGTCACCTTCACAGCGAGCTCTGTACCAGCTGGGATTCCATCGATGCTTTCCCTGAGCTTCGCTCGGTGTATTTGTGCAATGCTGCCGCTCTTGATAGGCACCTTTTCGATCTCGGAGATGTATCTAAGGGCATTATGCCCTTTACAAGGCCCATCGGGGAGCTCCCTTCGAAGAAGTAGCTCAGTGTGTGACCACTTGTGCGGCTCAGTACTGTCGTAAAGCCTTTCAAGCGTCTTACACATTTGATCGGGAAAGAAGTCAGGACGTGTTGCAATCCATTGACCAAATTTGATGTAGCTTGGCCCCATCGAAGAAAGAAAGGAGAGAACCTTCTCATAAAATACGCTTTCAGGGCATAGCCGTAAGCCGAATGTGAGAAATCCATACCAAAAAATGGGAATGCACCTGACGAAAAGCAGTGCCATGCGGTACGCCACGTAGAAGAAAAAATATACCTTCGAGATAAGTCGTCCCTCTGGAAGTAAACTCTCTTCTATCGCTGTTCCAGCAACGTAAACCTTGGTTCTCCTCGTCGGCATCGGGATCCTACGTAGGTCCTCACGAAGGCGCTTGGGAAGAAATATCCTTTGGTAGAAAACATAAGACCCAACGCCGCAGCAGCCTATGGCCATTGCGCCAAATATTCGAACCTGAAGGCGACTGAGGGTGGTCACCCTCCGTTGCAGCTCAGCAGCAGACATCAGCAAAGCGCAGCTGTAATATGTAGCGCAGTGTTAAATGAGATTAATGAGAAGAGAATGTGGACAAATCAGATAGAATAAACAAAAGAAATTCAGCTCCCTCGAAGCACTCGTCTTCATGAATGAGAATGCTTCTTTTCAAGAGAGGTATAAAGACACTGGTGATTGTTAGCCTTTCTTCTTGGAAAAAGAGGTTTGATTAGCTTGCGTATTTGGCTCACCGCTACCTCTCTTCTGCTTTCAATGCATACATGAAGGCGCTCCCCATGTCACTGATAAAAATAAAATTGTCAAAACATATCCACAATTTTTAAATGATCAGTTTGAAGCAGAGCAAAGAGAAGTAAGAGAGCACAATGAGCACTCGTTGCTCTTGTGTATCTGAGGATGTAGAGTGTAGAGTTGTCAACTACTCCAGTGTTTTCTAGCGTTCGTTGTGCGGTCTGAGTAACTGTACGATGTAAGCATAGGTCACATTATGAATTGTGGAGATTATTTCGGTGCCATTTCTGGTTTTTGTACTTCATTTTTCATCTTCACCGTCCGAAAAAAAATGTACGAAAGATTCACATTCAGAATTCTTCTTAACACTTGGCACACTGTACGCATCTCTCCCCGCACCTCCTCTATCCCTCATCTCCTTTGAGCTTGCCCAATGTCGCCCATCAAGCAGTTCTCTTTAGACCATGGCTGCAGTGAAGTAGAAAAAAAAGCCACATCAGGGGCATGAACACGCTGCCTTCTTTTTGTGTTCATTCTAGAGCTTTAGGAATACAGAGCGTCAGCTCTTCATAATGCGCCAGTTTCCAGTGTATGACCTAACGGGTTTCTGCATCTTCGGCATCCGGCGCCTACGCCTTGAAGGCCACCCCGCGCAGAGGGCATCGCACACGGCTCAAGATCTACCCCGCCGCACGCCCCCCATCAGAAGGCCCACCTCCCCAAGGGTCTTCTCGTCCGATAAAACCCCAATGATTTTTTTTTTCTTTGGCTGCAAAACATTGTACAAGAAGTCTTCCCTCACACAATGCAAAAAGCCCTCCCCCCCCCCGCAGCCTCGACTCCTTGCCTTGAGAAACACAAATTCCCTGACACGCCCCACTTCCCTCCGTAGCACAGTGGGAAACGAAAAAACGATGACAAACATTTGCCACGACCTCCAACAAGGAAAAAAAACCTTCAAAAAAAAAATCGGACAGACCCCGGCCGGAAGCTTTTAGGAACATGCGAGGGGGTCCTCCCTGCGCTGAGGTGATGCAACCAAACCATCAAAGCAGATACAAGCCGTTCACCGATTTTAACGAGAACAAATGTCGCAACCAGTCACAGAACGATTGTTCCTTGAAAGGCCGACCCCCACTTTAAGTCCATACACCTTTGAAGACTTCCTTGGCGAAAGTGGCTTCAAAGCAGCAGTGGGCGCTTTTGACAGTAGCTCTTCATCAACAAGCACCGGCGCGGGGGGGCTGAAAAAAGCACCCATCACTGCCGACAAGTGAATTCTCCACGTTAAGCCGAACCAAGATATGGTTTCACCATGCCCATGGCTATTTCAGAATCTCCCTTATCCTCTTCGAAGAGAGATTTTGAACCTTTAGGCTGCCTCAAAAAAAACAGAAAACATAAAAGCTTGCAAAAACCGCCACCGCAATGGCAGACCCCTGTTTAACCACGGAACAGCCTCTTTACAGCCCCCCAGTCCACCAGAGATTCTGGAACATCTGCGCGAAGCCGGAAAGCGTGACAGAAACCAGCCAGCCCCACGCCGACCCCCCAAACCACACCAAGCCCAGGGGGATGGAAGAGAACACCCACCCCCCAACGACGAATCGCGGACTACCCCAACGCAGAAACACACCACACGAGCTTTGAAGTATATATTAGTCAAAAAACGATTGAAAATTCAAGTCCAAAAAAAACCCTGACTGTTTTTGACACCCCGCCATTTCACCACCCAAACAAAGCTCCTCCGCTCGCAAAAACCCCTTCCCCCCAAAAAAAAACGATCGGCAGGGATAAAAGGAAGGTGGACGCGTTTTCAGAGAAGGCAAACTTATATCCGGCTTTCTGGTTTCTTTGCGGGCCCCTGAAAACCCACCTTTGTTGGTTACATCACAAATGTAATAAAAGAGCTACTTGTTTATGGCGTTGCCAATTTGCTGTAAGGGTTTTCACTACATCATGGGAGGGATAGACCCACTCTTTTGTTATTTCACAATTGCCAATGCAAGAGCGGAAAATTATCCTGGGTGGTCGAATGCAGGGTATGCTTTGTTTCGCAATTCCCAATCTCCAAGTCAAAAGGCGCAGAAAGCGGAGCACTTTGTAGTGCTTGTAGGCCGGCGCTTTCCACAACAACGCGTCGCCAGTTCAGAGAAAAATGTAAATGCTTCTCTCTTGTATTATTCCGGAAAAAAAAGTTGTATGGCTTTCAATGAGCCTGTCTCACTTTCACTCCCATAGAAGATGGTGCGGTTTAAAAGGCCAACTGAAGTAGAGAATAAAGTTACTAAGTTGCTATCACTACCTATGCATATTGGGGGCAAACAAAGACCACACATGCACCCAAATAAGTATGACTTCGAAAAACTGGAGGGACCACCCGCACACAAAGCATCGCACCTGGTTAATTTGTAGTTTCCAACAGCTGTACTAGCAAGCGGCTTGCCGGCTCCACCAGGAAGTTTTTTAAAATCCCTGACCAAAAAGAGCTGCAACAACAGAAAACCTTCTCGAATTCTGCTGCCGATGACAAAATTCATAACCAGACCGGTGTTTTCGCCTTGGGGTGGTCCAGGCCTTCTCGGCTCCTTCGTGGTGGGCTGGTGTGTGTTGGGTTTTCTGGCCGTGTGCCTGGTAGCTGTTGCGCTTGCCCCCTACCAAGAGTAGGGGGCCGGCGCGGACGGGGGCGATTCGCCAACGCAAAGCGCATTACACGCAAGAAGGGAGCCGGAGACAGGGACCCCATACCCCGCAGAGTGGGGTTTCATCCCCGGGCGGCGACGGCCTATGGGTAGCACACGTTAGTCCACTCACGGCGTTCCTTCTCTTTACGGGACTGGGGTGTTGTTTTCCGTCTCTGGCCGCCTGCCTGAAAGATGCGGTTCTTTTTCCCGCGCGGTACCGTACCAACGCCTACAAATTTGTTTTCAAGATGGTTGAAGAAAATGGTGAAGAATATGCCTCGTTAGATGGCATGATTGTGGATATCTCTTTCGAGGACGCGGAAGCACAGAAATGTTGAAAGCTGGCCCGATGCGGTGAACCCCTTTGAGGCGATCACCGATGTTTACTTTCAACAGCGGCACGGCAACAGCTGTGTGCCATGGGGCTTTTCGCGATCCAGTGGGGGATACGGGCCGCTTGCGGGGGGAAGGGGGGGGGACCCCCGCGGTTTTGCCCCCGTTCCCCCCCTGTGTGTC
>CM007330.1:77081-87496 GCA_000333855.2 Endotrypanum monterogeii
TCGCCAACGCAAAGCGCATTACACGCAAGAAGGGAGCCGGAGACAGGGACCCCATACCCCGCAGAGTGGGGTTTCATCCCCGGGCGGCGACGGGCTATGGGTAGCACACGTTAGTCCACTCACGGCGGTCCTTCTCTTTACGGGACTGGGGTGTTGTTTTCCGTCTCTGGCCGCCTGCCTGAAAGATGCGGTTCTTTTTCCCGCGCGGTACCGTACCAACGCCTACAAATTTGTTTTCAAGATGGTTGAAGAAAATGGTGAAGAATATGCCTCGTTAGATGGCATGATTGTGGATATCTCTTTCGAGGACGCGGAAGCACAGAAATGTTGAAAGCTGGCCCGATGCGGTGAACCCCTTTGTGGCGATCACCGATGTTTACTTTCAACAGCGGCACGGCAACGGCTGTGTGCCATGGGGCTTTTCGCGATCCAATGGGGGATACGGGCCGCTTGCGGGGGGAAGGGGGGGGACCCCCGCGGTTTTGCCCCCGTTCCCCCCCTGTGTGTCTTGTTCTCCTGTCTTCGGGCCGTTGCCTGGGGCGTTTGCGTGTCGGCATGGGGTTTCGGACGCGGCTCTGGTGTACGCGCGCTCCTGGGCTGGCTTTGGGGTGTTGGCGTTTCCTGCCGACAGGAAATTCCGGAAAGCAGCCGTTTTGGTTTGGGAAGGGGTAGGAAGCGGCTGTGTAATTTCGTGGATTCACCACTTCGCAAGAAGCAGAAATGCCACTTACGGCGGGGATGGGTTGTGGGATTCTGTGCGTCGTCCCCGTCGAACCCCAGGGTGCGGCAAGTTCCCCCACGCTCGAAACCACTACGCGAAATTTTTGAATACAGAGTAGCCGAGATCAACCACAAATAAATTCGGTTCCAAACGACACCTGTTATTCTGGTTTCGATGCACTCAGCTAACTCCTAGAGGATTCACCGGAACCCATGCCGATAATCTGGAACACCCGGTGCGGGTTTGATGTATGGACAGGGGGTTCGAGACCACAGCATAAGCCGGTAACGTGTCCAAATAGTTGGCACTCTGCTTTGTTAGGTCCCCCGGGTTCTCCTGCGGTTTCTCTTGACGGGGGAAAGGCTTTTTGTCGAAAGGATTTGGCCACGTTAGGGGTGAATCATTTGCTTGCGGTGCATGTGTTCCACTTTTCCTACTTTGTAGCGTCCTGAAAGCAATCTTGATTCCAGGATTTTGGAAGGTGCCGGGGCGGTTGCAGATCATCAATGCGTATATCAATATATATGTAAGAAGTAACAGATTGTGATTTGGGAGGTTTATGTGTATTCGCATATGTTCCTCTTGCGGTGCGTGTGCTGGGGGTGGCTCTTCTAGTAGGGTCGGCGGGATCGCCGTGGCGCGCCCACACCAGTCCCCCCTCGCAACCAAATAAGGCAATGTCGGGTTTTGCGCGTGCTAATATGTGTGGCATAGGGCTAGTTTTTTGGGTATTTCCAGTGGTTCTGTCATGCCCCTTGGCGAACATTTTCCTTTGTGGGCGTTTCTTTTGAGGCGGGTGTTCGTGGTTTCGCCGGCGCCTTTCCGGGAAGGGCTTCGGTCCATAAATAACGCTAGATCGAGATATTCGAGAGAGGAAGAATTTCGTTTTTATGATAGGGAGTGAAAAGTGATGGGGAAGCTTAATTGTTGTATCTTTTGTAAGAGTGCGGGGCTGTGCCCCGGATTGGCTTGAAGTCTCTAACCGATAGTCGTGAAACTGCGATTACCGGGTCGGGGTGAGCGTTTTAGTTTGGCGCCAAATCTTCGAAGAGCCCCAAATGGTTAGACATAGGCAAGCCAACTGAAGTACTGTTTTCTGGTAAAGTTATAAACTCTTCGACCAAGTAAATAAAATGTGTGGCAGAATGGATTCTAGATTATACGGTACGGGCGTGGCCGCGCGGGCGGCAAGGGGTGGGGGTGCAGGGGAAGGCGAGGATGTGAATAAAAAAACTAAATTTTCTTGTTTGAACTAATGCTCGTAAGTAAAACGATGCGACAGCATTATAGTTCTCAGTGAATCCTGTGGTGGAGATGTTTCAAATGCCCCCGCTTCCCGCTTGCGTGTTCTGGTAGTCGGGTAAGCCTGGCGAAGGGCTTTGGGAATTCAGCGATCGGTGTGTCTTTGGTTTTTGCGAAATGCATAAGTTTTCCCGTTGCCGCTGGGGGCGATGGGGCTAATTTTTTTCCCCCAGAGTATTGCACATGCCGTTCTTTCCGCATGTTTCAGTTTTTTTCATTTTACAGTGTTGCCAATGGAACCGCGGTTATACTCTCTTAATCAGGTACTTTCTTCGGGTTCGCTTTTGGGTTTGCCCCCTGTTCATTGCAAAGTGCATATTTTTACTCCAGCCCCAACTGTTACATCAAGTTCTCGGCGGTTTGCTTTCACTGTTCCTCCCGAATGTCTGTTTACTTTCTGTGGGTTATTTGCTTTGTGCGCTCTGATGCGGGGAGTGGGGGTATTTGCATTTCTTAAAAAACTTCCTCTGATGTCTGAAAAATGGAAGTCGGGGTTGGCCAGGGGGTTTTCTAACCGGTGAGGCACTGGGTGTGCTCTTGGTTCTGTTTGTGTCTGGTGTGTGGCGTCTTTTGGGCAGTGCGGATCTCCTGCCGGTTGGATCGCCACGGTCACATGTCTCTTTTTGCGGTTCCCAGCTAGAACGCGCATCGCATGACATTGTCTCGCCACTCGCCTGAATTGGCTGCGGCGGGGCCTAGTGTTCTTCGGGGAGATGGGGTGGGTGTTCTGCGGTGCGCCCCCTGGCATGGGGGACCCTTTGCATAATAACCCCCCATCCCGCCCCGGGTGGCTCGTCTGTGGGGGTTGTGTTGTTTTCTATCCCTGCTCGTGGTCTCGGGCTGGCTGCGGCACGGTGTAAAAACTATGCTCGCCCTCGTGTGCGCCGCTGGTTCCGCCCGCGGCGGTCCCTGGGGGTGGGGTGGCGGCCCGCGATGGCCGGGGCGGAGGATGGTTGGGGGGGGGGGGGACGTGTTTGTGCGGGTGTCTAGGGTCGGCTCGCTGCGTCGGGATGGTGTGTGTGTGTGCGGGGGCCGGGGCGATATGCCGGGCGGCCCGCCGCGCCGGGCATTCGCGGGGGCACGCGCCGCCGCCTATTTCGAGGAGGCGGACCGCCGCCACCATACTTTTTTAAAAACCAAGGATTCACTTATTTGCTTCAAGAAAAGGACAGGGGATCATTATTTTCGGCACGAACACGCACACCTCCCGAGGCAGTGGTGTTCTGGTTCCCCCGTGGGCGTGGGGAGGGGAATTCTTGATCTCAGTGCCGCTCTGCTTTGTCGATTGGTCCCACGGCTGCGGCGACAAGCTCCTCTGTCCGCTTATCAAATTCGCGCACGACAACCTCGTCGAGCTTTCCACCCGACGCGGAGGCCTGGAGAGTCGCGTAGGTCTGCCGTAGCCGAGGGAGGTTATCTGCTGCTCGAAGCTGCGCCACTTGCCTGTATCGCTGGAAGAGTGCGGACGGCCGTGCGTCGCACTTGTGCTTCTTGCAAAGGTCAGGCAGGCGCGTTGCGTCCATGCCAGGAAAAAACTGGAGCCCCGTGATGCGTTGCAGACGCTCTATCGGCACCTGGTACGCGGTGAGGGGCAACTGTTCTGTGATCGGTCCGTTGGGCATCATAAACGCAGCCGCCGAATACGACCGGCCGCCGTCTTCCTCGGCCAGGAAAACCTTGAACAGATGGTTCGGCACGGCGACGAGTGTGCCACGAGTAGGGTTGCCGGTGAGCTCGTACGTAATCATGGACTTGACAGGTGCTGCGGCCTTCCACGGCACCGCGCTTGCGTCCGCTGGGGAGAACGGCACGTGGACTTCGGTGCCATCCGGACGATACTCAACACGCATGGGTCGGGGAACGAAGGCGGGCCCGGTCACCACGTACAGCTTGCCCCCGCTCCCGTTGCCGCCTGCCTCGGCGATATTCTCTGCTGGGGGACTGGCGCCGCGTCGCTTACTGCGAGCGGATTGCTGCTGCCCAACGCTCACCTCCTTACTCAGCTTGCGAGTTAGGCTTTCCAGCCGTAGCCAATCTACCGCGTTCAATGTCATGTCCTGAGGGACAATGTTCGCGTTCATGTTGAAGGTTGCGTCCATCTCTGCCTGCGAGGATTTGTGCAGCTGCGCCGCGGCCAGGTGACCGCGACTCATGCCGCGTGACGTGTAGCTGTCGGGTCCGACGCGGAAGGCTGCGGGAACCGTGTCGTCGGCGTAGAAGACGCTGGAGTTGCGTGATACTTCGACACTGCCGCGGCTGTCGTCACGCCCCTCCTCCTCTTCACCCTGCGCAGCGTTGTCCCCGTTCGTTGACGCTGCTGGGGACGAAGGGGGTCGGTGCCCGCTGCGTAGTTTACGATAGTCAACGACTTCCATTACCCAGTTCGGGATGCGTCGCTCGTAGTTGAGGCTGGCCAGGTAGCCGCCGTAGCACCGAACCTCGGCTGTGGATGGCAGCCCATGGATCGCTGTCTCGTTGCACTGCTGCAGAAAGTCGGCGGCAAGAGTGGAGGTGTGTGTTGGTGGTGTGCTCGGCGGCAGGACCACGGGGAAACCCAGGGAGGCATCACTGCTCACTGTCGGCGTTGTTGTGACGCCCGTCGGAACCAAGGAGCGTTCGGTATGCACCACGAGTTGGGTGCGCTTGCTGGCTTGCGAGCCGTAGGTCCAGTAGGCTGCGACGCTGAACAGAGCTACAGAGGCAGCCCCGAACAACCGGCCGATCACCGTGCTGGTGCTCATGCCCTACTGTTTAGTCTCCCCTATTGTTTTTCCTGTGTGTGTGTGTGTGTGTGTGTGTGAGGTCACCGACGCGCGGCGTTGAAAAGGCAGCAGTGTAGTCGACGTGTACGCATGATTGTTAGGGACAGTGAACAGAGAAAAAGGATCCGATATCACGAGGTTACACCAACTTGGGTAACAGAGCAGCGACAGCGGTGCACGACCGCATGCCAGAAAAAAAAAAAGACGGAAGTGCGGCTTTTCCCGGCCACTGGTTTAGACCACAGTATTGAAGGGAGGAGGCGGAAGGCTGTGCGGCCTACGCAGGGCCTCGCCTTTGTTTTTTCACCGACACGCACCGGCCACAGCGCGAGAGAGACCTCCCCTCCCTCCCTCCTCCTCCTCAAATGGCCGAGGAGCCCCAGTCCCGTACCTCTCACTCCGTCTTCTGTCTTCGCCGCGTATTGGCAAATTGTTGCGATTCTACAACCCATCATTATATATATGTGTATATATACATATACACATAATAATTATTTTGGATTTCTTTGATCGTACCGATGGTGAACTCATACACTTGCACCCACCCACCCACCATCAGAGCGCCTTGACAGACTCACTGCACGGCGGTGGGGGTGGGCGTGCGTCCCTTCTTGCCACGCCTCTACGCACAAAACCTCATGCTGTGGACCAGAGGAGAAGCGAGACACATAATCGATACAGAACGGTGGGAACCGGGGTGCGGCAATGGAACCCATACACTCACTCTTCAAAAGGTGAGTGATACACGCAGACAGACACACCCATCCACTCATCTACCTTCTCGTACGCACACACGCTAGGAACGGATGGGGAGGGGGGAGGAGAATATACTGATGTTCTCTTCGATATTCAATATATATATATATATATATTTCTTCTAAGTTGATGGGGAGGGGCCAGACCTTTTATTTTGTTTTTTCCCGTCCGCCTTTTCAATCACATGTTCAGCATACGGTGGGTGGGTGGGGGAGGGGAGGGGAGGAGAGAGCAGCAACAGGAAAAGGCACGTCGTGGGAAATGGAGGGAGGGGGCGCACAGGACTGGCCACACGGCATTCCTCCCCCCCCCGTCCCCGCTCCCATACATCTACACACACACACACACACACACACACACACACACACAATCTAAAAAAGAAAAAACGGCGGTGGATTGGTGAGGAGGATAACAAAAAAAGGGGGAAGAGGTCGCCATCTTCCTCTCCCTCACTTCTGCATGGATGTTTTTTGTTTTGTTTTTCTATAGTGCCCTGATACTAAATAGTATACATTTGTGTGTGTGTGTGTGTGTGTGTGCATGTGCATGCATGTACCGTTAATGTTTGACCTCTATCGACACAGAGTGGCCAATTTACTGTCGAACCAACTGTACACACCCAACACACACACCCAACACAAATCAAATCAAAACAATCTCAGGTCAGAAAAGGGCGGGGCAGAGAGAGGAGGGGAGGGGAGGGGAGGGGGGCAGCTAGACGTTCACCAAAGATCAATTGGAGAAAATAATGATGCATACAAAAGAAAAACCTAAGGAAGGGAGAAAGCTGCTAAAGGCAAACAATGTACACTCGTTGAGAGGGAAAGGAGGGGGCAGTGTGTGTATCATGTGTGTATGTGCATGTATGCTACATTTCATGCATCGATAAACATCGAAAGGAACCTTTTCTGCACACTTGGTGGTGTACAAAGATGTACGCTTCTACCGCCATATACGTTACCCAATTTTTTTTTTTTGTACCCCTCCCTTTCCCCTTTGGAGTGACTGCTTCGCGCGCAAGATTTACCATGTCTGCGAAATGAGCCAGAACAGTGTATACACACCGACAGGATTGAGTGAGCAAGGCACACACACGCACGCATCGATATCCAGTGCCTCCTCAATAGTCTAATAAAGCAACGCAAAGAAAAAAAAAAGGAAACGGAGGAAGAGGGAACACCAAAGACCCAAAAGACAACAACAACACCACACATCACACATCACCGCCCCCCCCCCCCAAAAAAAAAAAAAATAAGGGAGTGGGGGAGGGGTGGGCGTATGCGCACCAAACGATATATATATATATATATATACCCTAGATGTATAGCTCACGCTTACCGCTGCAAGGGGTTCGGGTTGCTTTCATCACTCGTAACGTCTACGGTGCTAATGAATTTGGGTTCACTCGTCGCCGCCGGCGCTACGACGGTGGCGAGGCGCCGCCGCTTCGAGGTCAAAATGACAATCGCCACCACCAGAATCGCCGCCACCACGGCACACGCAACGGCGATGCCGACGATGCACCCGGTGCCGCAGCTGCGTGTCTTTCTTTGGGCCACCAATTGCAGGTATTCCAGTAGATCGTCCCAGACTGTTTGGTCAAGACAGCTTCCAATGATGAAGTTGTAATGCATGCCTTCCGGGACGAAGAAGGTGATGTTGTAGTTCACGATAGGCAATCCGGTGACAGGGATCTCGGTGATGTTGGTGATGCCAACGCGTGGCACGCAGCCCTCAACAAGGTCACTGTCTTCACCATTGCCTGAGTTACTTGCGGGGCTATCCTGCGCACATCTCCTCAACTGTCTCATGACGATGTCATAAATTACCCACCGCGCCTCCTGCCGCTGCTCTCCCGTGAGGCCGCTGAGGGGGTATGTTTCTCCGAGAAAAAATTGAGTATATATGTGATCTGGCTGGTATTCTCGACGCACAGCAGTCAACAGTGTCTCGCGGAAGTCAACTGACGCGAGCAGTAAGGAGGTCGTGTCGTTCTCCACGAATGCGCTGCCGACGCCGCCCCAAATTTTGCCGAAGGGACTCGGCATCAGCAGCTTCACCAGCGTCAAGTTGGGCTGCCCGTTCACTGTATACTGGTACGCATTCGAGGTGTAGATGTACGGGTACTGCAGGACAGTGCGGGCACTCGTGGCGATGGCGTTCTCGATTCTCCTGATGGCACTTCTACTGCACATTGGGAGAACGTTCCAGTCACCAAAGACAAAGTGGTTCGTGCGGTTGTAATACCCCGATAATGTATGCAGCGACCTCGCGAAGTTTGTTTCCGTGATGGCTGCGAGGGCCGCATCCGATAAAAACCGGTTCGAGAGATCCACAGGAAATGTGGTGTCCCAAGTTGAGTCTTCCAAGGTGACCGCGGGGGCATTAATCGCCAGATTCGGGAACGCGATGTTGGACTGAAGCATAAGCTCGAGGTCCATGCCAGCGAGCATGAGGGGCATGATCGAGGTGTTGTCGACGAAATTCGCTGGGAACGGGGTGCGGCCGATCGTCTTGGGGGTGGTGGTGTTCGCCACATACACAGATCGCACAGTATTTATTGTGCTGATTGTCAGGTATACCGAGTCGCGATTGAGGGGGTAGATACGCGTGATGCCACAGAAGGCGGGGGCCGTGAGGGAGTCCACGTTATCGAAGACTGGACGGCACGTCGTAGTCCCTGTACCTTCCGTGCCAGTGATGAGTGTGGCCGTGATCGATGTACCTGTGGCGGTGATGCTGTAGATGGCTCTACTCGAGGCTGCCACCAAATCCCGGACTCCTCCCGTCACGGCGTCACTGAAGCGCGCACGTTTAACGTCAACAAATACAACATTGGTCGCTGTCATACTAATGAAGGCGCCGGTGGGACTGAACCAGAACACTGCCGAGCTTGCCGCGATGAAGATGCCTTGGGCCGTCACCACCAAGCCTTTGGGATTCGACGTCGTCACGGGCAAGTTGGTGTAGTCGGCGCTTCCCGTGAGACTGACTACCGCACACTGCGATCCCGTCACCACACCACCGGCGGCAATGGTGCATCGGTACACAGCATTATTCGAGGTCAATATGTAAAGGTTGCCGTTGTAGATGCTGACGTCGAAGAGATTATCGGCAGTCCCGATTGGCGTCTCGAACACAATGTCGTTCGTCACCCAATAGAGTGAGGAGTCGCGCTGCACATAGTAGACGGTGGTGGTGGTGGTAGGACCGGAACTGGGGGGTAGCGTCGCACAGCCGAACACACCCTTCAGCCGGACGGATTGTATAGCCCCGTTGTTCACCCCTGCGGTGCCCTGGCCGAACCAAAAGCCCAGATCGGTGCTAAAGCGATTGAAGGTTGACACATACGAGGTGCCACCAATGAGAAAAGTTGATCCGGAGGCGTCTCGGATGTTGATGTTGTCGCATATAGCGAAGGGGTTCATAATGCGGCTTGTGCCCATCGGGCCTTCCGTATCATGTCCAGCTTGTACCGCACCAGCCACCGTCATGCTTGCGTGATCGAACGCATGTGCTGTAGTGGCGAAAACGGAAAAGATGGAAATGAATAGACAAAGCAGAACCGCCGCCGCAACAGACACTCGAGGGACGTAATGCTGCATTTTGGACATATTTGTTTGCATAGGTACGTCTCCCGCTCTTTCTTCCTTTGTGTGTGTGTGTGCGTGTGTAGTCGAAAATCAAAACAACAGCAAAGGAGAAGATACGCAAAATAAAATCTATAGTACGCCTGGAACAGTCAGAGGGCAAAAGAAAAAAAAAATAAGAAAAGGTGGAAAAACAAGGGAGGGGGGAAAAACCAGCCAACAGCCTGCGAGATGCACCAGAACGTTTTTTTCCCCTTACACACAAATAAAGCCAGCAGTAGAAGAATAAGACACACACACAAAATAGTTGGGAGGAGAGGGAGGAGAGGGAGGAGTACTTCCCCACCTGGAATAGTGAGCGGATGTTCTAAATAGAAAGCAAGAAGTATATTCTTTCTTCACCTTGCTCAACACTTTATCCCGTCCTGCGAGGGTGTGGAGTTGCGTGTCGGGTAGGTCGGTTTTTGATACGAAGACCGAGGAGGGGGGGGGAGGGGGAGAAGGAACAGGGCTGGGAGGAGAGGGGAGGGGTGGGAGGGATGAGCACATGTACTTGTGCTAGTTGGAAGGGTGGCGCATGCAAGCATGTAGGGTTGGTGGATAGGATGCGTGTGGGGTTGATGTGGGAGAGGACATACCGCGGAGCAACATATATATATATATATACATATTCCTTCTGCGAAGAGGATCCACGACGAGGGGCAAAAAACAACAACACATGAGTGTCCTTTGTTTGCGAGACGTTGATAGACGAAGTCTTTGTGTTCTTCTCGTGGTGCGTTGCTATCCTGCACAATGGGAGTGAGGTCAAAGCCACATTCAGTGCTACCAAGAACACTGCCACCTATGTCCTCGCCCTTTTTCTCTCTTTGATTATTATTTTGAGTGCACCTGAGATTTTTTTTTCCGTTTGCCGAGTCCCATCTTGCGGTGCCTGCTTCCTCCCCTCTTCTGTTTGTGCTCTCATTGCTGCTGGCATATGGCAGGCGATGGGATGGGGTGAGTGACGGAAGATGGAGCGAAGGTGTGTGTACCCTCCCTGAGTCATCACCTAGTGTGTTTCCCTTGTACCCACTGCTTTGATACTTCTCCGCTACCGCAGGGCAGACACACTCACACAGACATGGTGTGGTGGAAGGGAGAAGAGGGGTAACGGGGGGGGGGGGGGAGGAGGATGGGAGGAGGCCACAAAAAAGATACAAGGGAAGAGAGATCAGTCTTTCCCCCCCCCTCACGCACAACTTAAGAAACTCACTGGCAAACAACACTAGCTGTACGGCCAAG
>CM007330.1:87506-116865 GCA_000333855.2 Endotrypanum monterogeii
GGGGGGGGGGGGGGGGGGGGGGGGGGGGGGGGGGGGGGGGGGGAGGGAGGATGGGAGGAGGCCACAAAAAAGATACAAGGGAAGAGAGATCAGTCTTTCCTCCCCCCCCCCCTCAGCACAACTTAAAGAAAACTCACTGGCAAACAAACAAAAAAAACCGCAACTAAAGACACGTACAGATCCTTCCGTCCACCAGGGACGTGAGGGAATGGGTGGTGGTGGTGGTGGTGGGGGAATAGCCGCAGTGAGAGACACTATCGAACATATCCACCCCCATCACAGTGTAGCGGGGAGAACAATAACCGCCGACATCGATATATATATATATATATATATACACTCGCACACGCTTCTGATCGAGTGTTTATCAGTGTGAGAGAAGGGAAATACACCCCAACAATACCCGAGAAGATAAGAAAAAAGGGAGTGGGGTGGGGGAGTAGGTGAACTCAAGACGCAGCACCGGGGCGTGTCAAAACAGCAATACACACACACACACACTAAACATCGACCAAAAATATTCCCCGTGAAAAAAGGGGGGGACCTTCCATAACACATAAACCAAGACTTCCCTCCCCCTTTCTTCCTCATTGTTGCCTTTTTTTTTTTGTTTGGTGTGTGTGTGTGTGTGTGTGTATTTTAAACTCTAACTCTCTCTTCCTTTTTGTTTTTTTAGACTTGTTCGCACGGCGTCTTCTCACATACTGCACTTCTCATCCCCCCTTCCCCCCTGCTTCACTCATCTATACGTGTGCACAGGAGGAGGTTGAGAGTAGAGACGAGTGAGAACGAGCCGCATGGGATGCGCGTCGACAATAATAGAAGAGAAAAATAAATATCTAGGGCGTCCGCTCATTTCCCGACCCTCCCTCGCCCCCCTCTCCCCACACACCACACAGGCAAGTGTGCTTCTTCACATCTCTCCCCAATCATTATGTTTCGTTTCGTAGACTCGTTTTTTCCTTTCCCGGTATTCTAAATAATAATAATAATAATAATAAAAAAGGATGGCGCTCTCTACGTGCACCTCCAGGTCGTGTTCAAATGGGAGGCGGGGTGGGTGTACTTGGTCCTCCACTTCTTTGCACTCCAGCATCCACTCAGAACTGAAACAAACAAAAAAAATAGGGAGAGGGCTTGCAATGTGTGTGTGTGTGTGTGTGTGTGTGTGTGTGTGGTGGTGGGGGGGGGGGAGGGGTGGAAAGAAGAAGAGGAGGACTGCTTTCCTCAAATGATGGGTACCATCACAAATGCCCTGAATATGTTCATCGGGCTAGCGATCATTAGTACCACGAGCACCACGCCAGCCGCCCCTATCACTGCCGCGGACACAATCGCACCTTTGCAGACATCGTCACAATTCGATTCAGTTTCGCCTGCCATGCACTGGGGGGCGGTAATTGTCTGACAGGAAGTTCTGCAGTCAAAAAAGCAGAAAGGACCAAGCTCCCAGCCACTATTCTTCAGTATATCAAGAAAAATGCGTGTTCGAGACCATGTAGAGCCTGCAAAGCGATTTTGTGCCTCGTCTGTGCTCATGCTTGTCGGCCCCCAGAAGGGCAAAATCAGAATTGTTCCGTCGTCACTGTAGGGGGTGGTTATGTTCGTGCACCACGTAGAAATATCCACGTTGCCATTCACCAGCGTGGTGGCATCAATGCCCGAAGGCGCAAGAAACACGTTGAAGAAGTCAGTGGTGCCATACGCCTCTGCAGCATCCAAGCGCATTTGGTGGAACACCTCTGTCATGAGGCACCTGTCTAGGAGGGGAAAGGCATTTGAGGGGAAGGCTGCGATGCCTTCAAATCGGTTCAACGTGGGTGGGTTGCTGCTCTCCTCCGGAGTGATGGGGGTCTTGGAGGCAATCAGGAATTGGTTGTCTGTGAGGATGAACCAGCTGTCGGCGGAACGCTCAAAGAAGAGTTGCACATCACCGCCCATGACGGTAGGGTTCAACGTCATGACCACCTGCGGTGCGAGCGTCTGTGAGGCCTCTCGCGATGCAGTGGCGTCAAGACTGAGGATTTTATTGCCGTCGCCGCTCACGTAAAGTAGTCTCGTGCCATCGCTGCTCGTTGAGAGAATTCGGCCGAAGTCTGTTTCGCGAGGGTTGCCGACAGGCCACGACTCCGAGTCGGGCGGCTTGTAGTACCAGCAGCGGATTTGCATGCCCGAGTCCACCACAAACAGACGGTTTAGTTGAGGGAAGACGGTGATCGCGCCTGGAGTAAAGGCCAGTTCGCCGGGGGGGAGCACCGTGCCTACAGGTGCGGTCATGTCGGCAATGTACAGCACCTGCTGATGACCGGCATTGGAGATGAAGATGGAGTTGCTGTTTGCAGATAAAAGGGCAAGCGAGAAGGGGTTCCTCAAGACGTTGGTGCTCAATAATGTCGTCGTCTGCCCCGTGGTGGCGTCGATGAGGCGAAAGAGACTGTTCGCGGTATCGGCCATATAGTAGCTGCCGCTGGTGTACACGAGGGGGTTGGCGTTTCGGTTGCCGCTGGGGAGGCCACCGAAGAGGGCCTCCGTCGCCAGTCCATCCTGTGAGCCCTTTCTCTCGAGGCTGCCGGCGATTGTGGAGATACGACCATCCCTGGAGATCCTGCGAATGGCAGACCCGCTGCCACCCATGTCTGAGAAGACGACACTACCATCCACCAAGGCACCGCCGTAGCCGACCATGCCATATTTGCCCACCCCACTGGGCCCATCTACCGAGTTGACGCCCTCTACGGCGTTCTCAAAAATGGTGTAGTAGTAGTTTGTATCTTCGACGACAATGTCGTCTTGCGCGGCAGCAGGGGACGAGAGTGAGGAGGCAATACCCAAAACAACGGCGGTGGCGAAGAGCAGTGAAACGGACGGTTGCCGTGCTTGCAGCAACGATGGCCGTCGCGTCGTGAGAGCCTTGCGCTGTGTCATTCCCTCCAGCCGGGGAGAGGTTTTTGTGGTGGTGGTGGGTGGGGGGTGGGGGGAAGCGAGGGAGGGGGGTTAAGTGCTGATGGCACCAGAGCTCACAGGCTTCGTCTATAATCTTTGTTTTTTTCTTTTCCTCTAAAAAAATAAATAAACATACAAATAAAAAAAAAAATAATATATATATATATATATATAACGCCGCAACGACAAGAAATAAAGCCAGAGAAGGGATCGAGAGTAGCTGTAAAAGAAATACTTCTCACCTTTCCACTTGCACGCCCGCGCACCCAGACAGACACGAGCACGCCACCTCACGAAAGCAAAAACAAAACAACAACAAAAAAACAGATGGTGGGAGAGAGGCAGGGGCGGGCGAAGGACGCCTCGGTGCTCGGGTGTGTTTGAGTTGAGTAGACCCACGGTGGTGAGAGGCAGGGGAAGCCAGCGAGAGGAAAGCACGGGGGGAGGGGTGGCGAGGGGATAGAAGTGTGTGTGTGTGTGTGTGTGTGTAATAGGGAATACTAAGCACTGTGGTGTGGTGATGGGGCTGGAATGTAGAAGCTAAACAAAGGGGAGGGGGGGGGGAATATGGGGTGGTGATGTAAGTACCAGCCGGATAATACGCCGGGTGGAAGCAACGAAAGGGGAGAAGTCACGTGTATGCGCTCTCCTCCTTCCTTTCTCGCACACACTCTCGAGTTTATATGGAGGCGGGAGAGTGTGTGTGCGTATGTGTCGAGAGGAGGCAGAAGCTGATATACACTCAGCAGATCATACAGTGGAAAGAAAAATGTGTGTATGGGGGAGGATATAAATATATAAATATACATATAAAAAAATAGAGGTAAGAATATGATAGCATTGAACAAATGGGGAGAGAGGGAAGGAGGGAGGGGGCGCGAGGCAGGGAGTTCCGTCGGGCGCCTCCACCGGGGTGGGGAAGGTGTATGGGACTGTCCCACCTCCCCTACTTTCTTTTCTTTTAATTTTTTGCTCTCTCTCTATGGTGTTCGTTTTTTTTTTTTTGCTCTTGTCCAGTCGTTGTGTGTGAGCAAGGCCTGTACATGAATGTAGATGACACACACACACACATGCACACCCACCCACAGAAACAATACCAAGGAACCAATAATTAAAAATGTATAGCAGCAGACCCCCCCCCCAAAAAAAAACCAACACACACACAGGGGGTAGGGAAGCCGTTGACCCGAGGTTTCGTGCTTCAGCACTCTCTCTCTCCCTGTATATAAAAATAGATCAACTTGGGATAGCAACAAGGATTATTTTTACATCTAGAGAATGGAGCGAGGGGTTGCGTGAGTGTCTATATTTGATACATCCTCGTGTAGTCGCACCGGTAATAGGCGTGTGCCGTGGTTAAGAGAGAGGGGAAGTCGAGTGCACCACGTGTGCACGCTGGTAGGGTGATAACGTAAGTAGCTAAGGGGGGGGGGAGGGGAGGGGATGATGATGATAATGATAATGATGAGGGTATTGCTGGGAATGACATATCGAATGATTCTGCAAAGAAGACAACGCAAACTTGGCAGGAAAGAGGGGGAAAAACGAGAGAGGTGAAGAAACATCTACTGGAGGTCGTTAGGGTGGCGTCAAGGACACATACTTAAAATACGGGGGGGGTTGCAGACAGGCGTGCGTGCACTACCACCACCTATATATATATATATATATATGTGTGTGTGTGTGTGCGTGCGTGTTTCTCTCGTGTGTCATGAACAGATCCCTTCGGTTTTTTTTTTTTATGAGTAGTTGTTGGTGGCTGTCGTTCTTAGAGTGTTCGTTTATAGCTGACAACACGTTCATTCTCAGGACGAGGCATACACAGACCCCTCCCCGCCTCACCGAAGCGTAACAAGAACAGATTCTTGTCCGTTGGATACGCACACCCACCCACCCACCACAGTAGAGCACCCACTGCACGAATAGGCACCTTTGTGAGGTCTGCATATCATACCAACAGGGTGCAGTCGCAGCGACACGCGTCGTTTCTTCCACCTTCTGTGCACGCATCATGGCTTTACCGCACGGCTCACGAGCTGTCCATGCTTATCGAGATGGGCGAAGGGGCACGTCGCGCCTCTGTGGCATCCCTCCGATGTTCGATAAAAATGACAAATTCCCCCGCTGACTGCGCTTCCAGTGGTACTACTACTGCTGCTATTGTTATGCGAGTGGTAGACGGTGTTGTCTACGTGCTGGGCGTTTCGGCGAAGCTGTGCTATGCGATAGTCATTCAGTTTCTCAGCCAGGTTTGGGTCATCAGGGGATGGCAGCGGCGGGGCTCCAAGGGCTGAGGGCACTGAGGACGAAGCTGCGGCGGACAAAGAACCAGACACCAGTGCGGTGCCACTGCCTCCCCCACTACTGTTTTCGTTGTTGTTGCCTATCAAGACAGTGCCGTGTGACCTCTTGTTCTCGAAGGTGGTGAGCTGCTGTACATCTGCCTCCTCCTTGTCCACACCGTAGTAGCCATCGCACACCTTGTAGAAGTCCATGAGCGCTTGATGTGCAATGAAGGGAGACGGGCGGAGAGAGTGGTCGTTGGGCGGCACTGCCTCGAAGAGGGATTCGGAGGAGAGGGCCGTGTACGGCTTCGGCTCGGCAGCGCGCACGAGGCACAGCATCGCAGGGGCGGCGCACTCAATGATGTAGTTCACGCGACCGAATTTGCGACGACGCGCCGCCGTGGCTGGTGCTTCTGCCGGCTCCTTGTATGCCACCGTAGACATGCTTGTGGCCGAAAAGAGACGTGGTGAAGGGGAGGGCAGAGGGGTGGGGGACGGGGGCGGGGGAAGGCGAAGACAGAACAACCCTTTCCCTTTCAACACAAACCCGACAGCGGTGAATACAGGAGGGGGAGGAAGACAAACAATAACAACAACAAGAAAAAAAAATAGTGTGTTTGTGTGTGTTGGCGTAGGTGGGTGGACAATCCAAAACGTGTATTTGTGTTTGCGGACGTGTTTATATGAAAGAAGACTTCGGAATGGCTACTTGGAGAAGCGGGAGGGATGAGAGGGGGTGGGTGGATGAGAACATCTTGGGTGATACACGGCACCTGCGAGCAGGGAAAGGCAGGGTCGACTAACAAAACAAACAAACAAAAAAGTACACACAAGGGGCGGGAAGGGTGGGTTCAGCATCCCCCCTCCCCCCCATTGTTTTTTTTCCCCATCAACACCACCACAAGACACATCTCATAGCGCTTACCCTATAATGACGAGCCTTCTTTTGACTGTTCAGTTGCTTTCCTCATGTGCATGTGTGTGTCGCCCTACACATACATACACGCACGCACGCACGCACTGAGACCCTGGACTCTCTCTTTCTTCAGTGGTATAGGGGGAGGGGGGGGGGATGAGATGTGCGCCACCCTTTTTTTTTCCCTCTCCCGATGATCACCTCCCCTCCCCTCCCCTCCCCTCCCCCCCCACTACCTCCGCAGCGAAGGGTGAAACCCGGCGAAGAAGACTGGAGTGCGAATTGGGGAAAAAAAAATACGTTTGTGAGACTCCAAGCGTCTCCTCTTCATCATGACGCGTTGAGGTGGGGCCGGGGTGGGGGGGCTGGGGATGTAAGGAGTGAGGGGTGCGGCCACTAATCACTCGAGAGGAGGTTGAACTTATCAACGGCCCATTCCCGATACATCGCGATTTCACACGCGGGGAGGGAGAGGTACTGATCTACCTTGTCGCAGTTGATGGTCGCCGCAATTTTTGCCACATCAAGGTGCCCCTCACACTTCTCATCGCCGGCTGCGGTGCTGGGCACGGGCGCCTCCTTACCGCTGCGGCATTGGCTAAGATATACGACGTAGCCCAATAGCTCTAGGGTAGCCCAGGGCGGTCGCCTAGTTCCCTGGGTGGAAAGGTGCTTGCCGTCGGCGCACCCCTCATCCTTCTCAGAGAGCTCATGTGCGTTACCATCCAGCTCGAGCACCGGTGGCGGCGCCAGCGGTGGATGTTGAGGGTGACGAACAGTCGCTGAGTCCGTGCCTCGCGTGTCGTCTGGGAGTATCTCAAGTAGATCATCACCAACGAAACACACGGTTCGGTAGTGATGTCCTGGGAACAGCTGCACCTTCCCCGTATCCGGCGAGGGCAGCATTAGCACACATCCTTCGCGCGTGGCAGATTGGCGGCGTTTCTCCTGCAACAGACTCATCAGCTGCTGGCGAAGTTCTTTGATTTCGCGTGTGAGAACTTTGCGCCGGTGCGACAACTCACTGAAGAAGTCCTCCTCGGACACACTGCCTTCCGCTGAACTGGAGGAAGCACAGGCATTGGAGCTGAGTTCGCATATATTCTCAGTATTTTCGGCATCGACATCCGGGACCTCTGGGATGGTCAGCTTCTTATGTTGCTTCCGCGCTCGAATGCGCCGCATGGACCACACTTTTCTCAAACGAAGGATGTCTGCGCGTGCCGCAGCTAGCTTTGAAGCCCGCAGCTGAAGCTCTCGCCGACGCTGACGGCGCTGTCGCCGTAGCCGCAGCGCGCCAGTGCAGTCGAGGAGCAACACTGGTCGGGGGCCGTAAATGTTGAACGGGTAAAGCGCGGTGCCTGAAGCATCGGCACGGTCGCTGACGCCTCCTGCATCAGTGGCCCCGCAGTCGTCTTTTGAACTTGCCTTTGTGTCGGACGGAAAAAATAGGCTGTGGGCATCGAAGAAAGGATTCTGTGCAGGAACGATCATGGGCTTGTGGTTGATCATCACCGAGAATTCGCCACGATCATTTGTGTGGGATTTGTCTATGGTCCATGTGCACTGTGGCGATGGGTGAGTCCCAGGGAGCGACGAGGGAGCTGGCCAATGATCATTGAGTGTGTTTGCTGTGCTGCGGGTGTCAGCCCCGATGCTTTCTTCGTACATATTCGCAACGTGCAGCGGCTGTCCCACGGACGCATGGGAGGGGGGATGGGCAGCCAGGGTGGGAGATACTGATGTGCATGATGGGTCTAGGGGAATATCAGAGCTGGGGACTGGAGTACGACATGTTTTGTGTTGCAGTTCCGCTGCCTCGTCCGATGAGGTGCATGATGGTGACGTGGTCGTTTGGAGACCATTACCCTGTCGCACGCTTTCTTGACTGAACTGTTGCGTGGATAGGGCTGCATCGGTCTTTTTGCAGCTGTGCTGCGCCGGAGGTGATTCCGAGGACCGATGCAAAGAAGACATATTGCGTCGCATAACAACGATAAGTAAGAGAAGAGGGTAGGTGAGGGGAAAGGAGGTGTGGGGTGGGGGAAAAACAAAGTAAGAATGAATATATATATATATATATATATATATAAATATGTAGTGTATAAATTTAATATTTTATATACACATGTGAGGATGTATCTTGATCTAGTCTTTTTTTCTGCTCTGCGGGTGGTAGTAGGGAAGAAGGGTGGGTGAGGAATGAACATGCTAGAGAGAGGCGGAACGCCGATCGTTTTCTTTTTTTTTTTGTCATGATGTGACGGGGCGTGAGTGTGGGATCATCGGACTAGGCGAGGGCAGTTGGCGGCTCGAGGTTGGGTATCCTCTTTTTTTTTTTTACTGATTTCCTTGCTGTTTGGATCCACATGTGAGCCACCTCTGTGAAGTAGCGGTGGCAACCCCGGGCAGCTATGTATGCATGGGGGTGGAGGAGGCGTGTTTGCGCGCGCGCGCGTCTGTGTGCATGGAGGGAAGGGGGGAGGGGCAGAACGAGTGCGTACAGAGGGGCTCGCATGCAGACTAGCATGAAAGAAATGTCATCAAGCGAAGACGAGACATACATCTAAAATACAAAAGAAAAAAAAAAGAAGGAAAGTGCCTCTCTCTTTTTATTTTTTTCTGTGTGTGTGTGTGTGTGTGTGCTGCCGGGGAAGACACACACACACACACACACAGCCCGACGCGATATGAATAATGTTTTGATCTGAGGAAGGTGGTGGTGGGAGCACTACCCCATGTCGTAAGCTTGGCAAGTATACAAAACCCTCCAAAGATGTATCGCACCAGCATATGCCCCCCCCCCCCCACCACCACTACCACCGGCGATGCGCAAGCCCTCCCTCATCTGTGATTGCACTTTTTCTTTGCTGACCTCAGTGGGAGGGGGAGCCGACCTCTCTGTTGTCCACGTTGACCTCGGGTCTCTCACTACAGCCTCGCCGCTGCATGGGCTTGGATGGAGTAGTGCACGGGGTGGTGTGGAGTGATGCGGCTGTAGTACCGTCTGCTGCATGAGGCAGGGTTGGCGACGCGGCCGCCGCCACAGATGTGGTGCGGCGTATCTGCATCAATGCCAGCAGCTCCGGTGGGAGCGAGGATCGTTGGCGAGGGGATTGCAGAGTGGGTAGATGCGCGGTCGTAGAAACTGGCGATCCTGTCCTCTGGGGTGGTGGGGCGATGAAGGTGGTTCGGGGTGGTGTGGCTGTGGTACAGGTGGTGGCGGGTGCGGACACCATCGGGTGGGCAAGCGTAGGGGGGAAAACCGAACTCGTAAACAGCCGGAGCTCGTCAGCCAGAGTCGGTTGCGGTGTCGTGGTGGTGGTCTGCTGGTGGGTTGCGTGCGGCTGCAGCACAACCGCTGCTGAGGCCCGACGGCGGCCACTACTCGTGATGCTGAGACTGTTTCTTATCCTTGCCATGCTGCTACTGTTGCTGCTGCTCGTGCGGCGCTGGCGACCGCTGTGCAGAGGAGACGGAGAGGGTACGCTGGATCGCACCTCCAGTGGGGTGTTGATGGCTGAAGATGGCGAGTGCATCATGGAAAAGGACAGGGCGCGGTTTGCGCGACCGTAGCAGCCGCCGACGCTGCCACTACGGAGACTGGGACTACGACGAGAGGCCCCACGCACGTGCTGAGGTCGCCGTTCCGCAACGCTCTCCATCGAGGTAGAGGGGCGCGACCAGGAGCTGTATCGATTCCTTGCCCTTCTGTGTCGATATGGGGCCAGGTTGAGGTCGGTTGACGATGACATTGAAGGTTGACCACTCGGCGTGCGAGGTGCAAAAGGGGAGAGTGTCAACGAAGACGACGTCGGCAGTTCCCACGAGTGTTGTGGCGGGGCAGCCCGCGGATCAGACGGTAGTGACTGCGAGCGAGAGCTCCTCCAGATTGCTTCCCTGCTCCTGCTACTCCGACGGTATGACTCGTCCGGTGAGAAGGCGTAGTCTGGCGGCGGTGTGCAGCGCTGCTGATCCCCCCTTGGATGGGAGAGGGAAAATGTAACGGGAGTGGAGAAAGATGTTGGCCAGCGCTCGGCACTGTCTGTCTTGCTGTGGGTTCCCGTGACGCAGGCGATTGCGCTGCCGAATGTCAGCCGCTGCGGCGCCAGCGCCATGGCTTCGCTGAAGCGACTTCCAATGCTGTGGGCACTGACGGATGGTGAGTGGATGACCGACGAGCGTGACCGCTGCCGCCGTGCGTAATCTTGGTGTCGCTTCTGCGGGGCCCACGAGCTTCGCCGTGCCACCGCGTAGCCGTAGACACCACTGCCGCAGCTACGCACGCATCGTTCCTCATCGTCCTCACTCACTCCGTCTCCGCTACCACCTCTCTGAGAGACCGCGGCTACTGCGAGGAAGCAGCCGAGGGAACCGGTTGAGTGCCGTGAGGGGGATGGGGGCGGCGAGGAGGGCGGCGGTTGTAAGGAATGGATTTGGTTCCACGGCTCGGACGCTGACGCCGCCGCCGCCGCCACCGAGCGCCTTTGTGTGTGTGTAGGTCGTGTCACGCGAGTCAAAAGATGCATGTCCTCACAGGCCGCCCCACGTTGCCACACGGTTGAGGTGCGCTCTTCTTCTTCAGGTCGCGTTTGGGGCGAGGAGTCGGAGCCGCGAAGCGGCGATAGAAACACAGGAAAGGCAGACGTCGGGGAGACTTCTTCTGTCGCCGTCCTTGAGGGAGTCGTATCCACAGTGGTAGATGCCTGCGCTACTGCAAGGAATGACTCGACGCTAGAGAAACGCGTTGGTGTCATGCTGCTGCTATTGCTGCTGTTGTTATGGTCGCTCTGTTCCCCTGGGCGAGGACGCCGCCAAGGCTCGTGAGCCCTAACGGGGGTGTTGCCGAAGCCGACGCTGTTGATCTTCTTTCCTTTTTGATAGCACGGAGTCGTGAAGCTGGCCGAATCACCGGTTACCGCTGCGGGGGAGTGACTTCTCGGACTCTTCTTGGCGGCCCGCATCACTGACCTGTTTTCGCTCTTGTCCCAACCTTCATCATCTGCACACAGATGATGAAGGTCTGTGCACCGGCTGCTGTGGTTGTTGTCTTCTTTCTCGCCCGAGCGCGGCACTACTGCGGACCCAGTGGAGTCCTGCAGGAAAGACTGCAAGCGTGTCTGCTCGGGGTTAGAGAAGATAGACTGCATAGAGGATCCCGTGGGGGACTTGATGGGGGTGGTAGTTAGGGGGATCGCCGTCGAAGTGTGCAGGCGCTGCAGATCTGCGGAGAGAGAGAGGCAGCAAGCGACTCGGTGCGGCGTGGAGGCGACAAGCCCCGCCGTGTTCCCACTGGAAGCGGTCCTGCTCGCGTCCTCGCGTGTCGATGAGTCACCGTTGCACTGCACATCCTCCTCATTGGTCGCAGCACGGCGCACAGCCGTTCGAGTTTGTGATGGCGGGCTCGACGATATCGATCCCGCGTCTAGGCTCAGGCGTTTTTTTTTGTCATCGTAGCTGGGGTCGCTCATGTGGAAGCCACGGTGACTTGCATGCCTACTACTCGTGCTCTGCATCTTCATGGTTCCTTCCTCGTCTGCAGCAGCCTCTGTCGAGCAGGCGCCTCTGTGGCCATGCGAAAGGGATGGGCAGAGCCTGTCAGAGAGGTAGATGAATGAAGCGGCCGTGGCAGTAGCCGACAGAGATTGGGCGAGGCCGTCGGATTGCTGTTTGTTGTCGCCGTCGTCGTCGTCGCCCTCCAGCGCCGCGCCCACGTCGAAGTCACATATCTTCGTGCGTGTCCGTGCGTGCTGCGGCTCCAGAGGAAAAGACGGGGAGAGAGACGCGGCACGGGACAAGCGAAGCGCTTGGGCGTCGCGACAGCCGCGCACGCAGGCATTGACACGTATGCTAGGACTGTTGCACCGTACATGTAGCGGATCTTCTCGGACTCCGTTGGGTTTCCACTCAAACGCAGCGTCTTCCTGATCTGGCGACCCGTCCCACTCACAGTGGAGACCATCGCCGGTAGCGCCTGCTGCTGCTGTGGCTTTGAGAGCCTCGGGGTACCTCTCATCCAGTGCAGGGCTAGGGGAACTGCTCGCTCTGCTTCCGGAATGCGCAAGCGCCGTACTGTTTCGGTTACTGCTGGCCCGGCACAACGCCCCGTGTGCACTGTAGCCCTCTTGGCTGGGTACCCAAGTTGACAGGATATTCGTGGGTGCTGCGGTAGCCGGCAAGGTGCGTTGCGGGACACCCGATGGGATCCGCGACGCCCACACAGTCGAACGCGGATTCGCGATGGGGGGTTCCATCGTAGCAGCGTCAGGGGCGGCGAGGGAGGGTGGGGGGCGCGCGGAGGCGCTGCGCACATCACGATCGACGCGTATCGACAGGGATCGTTGCGTCTGTGCACTCACCGAGATCGCTGCCGGAGCTGCAGACCGCGAGACAGTGTCAGAGAAGACTGGTGTGGGGGATGAAGTTCCAGCAGTGCGCTGAGACCCATATGATGTGTAACAGCGATGTGCATCCTCTTCGACTTTTGTCGCAGCTGGGGATGGCGAGTGCTGTTGATAATCACCAGTACCTTTCTGGGAAATGCCCGGTTGTCGCTGCCGCTGCCGCTGCCGCTGTCGCTGCCGCTGCCGACGCCTTTGCTCAGTTCGGCCGTTCCGCCACCTTGAAGAGGCGTCGTCTGGCTGCGGTGATGGGGAGGTGTCACCACGGCTTCGTGCTGGTGCGCTGGCGAGATATGAGTTCTGCGCCAGGACGACCGAGTCGGCGCGAGCTTCGTAGTCGAGGTTCGCTGAGGAGGTTTTGGGCAGGAGGGTCGTACCTCCGGCTGCAGCAGGTGTGACATCTGGTGGCCTCCCGTCCTCCAGCCGACGAGTGTCTTGGGTCTCGGTGTAGAGGCGTGTGCGATCTCCAGTGTACTGCTGCTCTGTACGTCTTTGTCCGTAGACGCCGCCCTGATAGCCGTCGGCGTCGATGCCTTCCATGTAGCTACTGTTGCCAATCGTGTGTGGAGGCGGGTTACACGCAGGTGGGCAGCATGACTGCCTCACGTTTGCCATGACGCCCTCACCTGAGAGTGGTGGTGAGTTGCTGTACACAAGATCGTGGGTGCACTCGGTGTTGCTGGGCCGTGCAGTTCCTTCATCCGTCACCGTCGATCTTTCTCGAGTACTCGACGGGCGGATGGGGCTGAAGGCGAGGGAGACTATCGACGTGTTGTCGAGCAGTACCGAGGTAGCGGCTGGGAGGGCGGTGGCCGGCGACAGAGCGACGGAAGCAGAAGAGAATGGGGGTGACGACAAGACCCTGGCCGACGGCTGCGGCGTGATATCTCCTCTTTGCCGGGTGGCCGTGGCTGCGGGGTCGCTGTTTGTATTCACAGGCATATCACCGTAGTGACCAAGGAGAGGCAGGAGCTGCGTGCTGCCGCTGCGGCCGACGCGGTATTGCATGCCCCGCGCACCCTGCTGGGTCGATCGCTGGTGGCGGCGAGAATTTACCGTACCCACAGGGCTAGGCAGCACCGCAGTTGACACCGGCGTAGCCCCCACGAGCGCCATGGCAGCAGCCACGGACTCAGGGACGGGGTGCTCCACCACCGCATGACCTCCTTCCGAGGCACCTTCAGGAGATGCAACTTGGGCACCCGCAGACGACTCGACGCGCTCCGCATGACGCCGACTAAGATCGACTTCCCTGTCTTGGGAGGCGTACACTGCTGCTGCTGCTGCTGCTGCCACCGGCGAGGGTGGCGTACGAGCGGTCATCCACCCAGCAGCGGCAGAGGAGGAGGGCTCATGCCAGGGCCTTGCCTGGGGCGATCTGTACGACAGAAGCGGCACCGGACGCGACGCGTGTAGACGGGTAATTTTCTCACGCTGTCGGCGATGCAGCGCCACGAAGAGAGATGTATAGTCAAGCGGAGAGCTGCCCGCGTGCGGGGTCGGAAGAAGCGTACGTGTTTCACCTGTGCACACCATCTCGTACTGGGGGAGCGGTTGCGACTCAGCGCCGCTCACCTCCGGAGATGGTACCTTTGTGTATTCATAGCGAGGACGCACAACGCATAAATGCGATCCGAGCGACCTCACAGCTCGTGTTGGTGTTCCCCAGGTGTGTGTGAAGGCATTAGGAGGTAGGTAGTCGAGGGGGTTCATCAAGGAAGAGGGAGGCGGGCGCCTGAAGATATTAGAGCAACAGCAACGCCACGTTAGAGACCGATTAACTGAACACAATGTGAGGGGACAACGAAGGGGGGAGGAGTCACCGGGGGGTGAAAAAAGGGAGGGGGAGTGGGAATGGACAAATGGGCGCGCTAAAGGAATAACAATAAACAAGTAGGAAAGGGTGTGTAAAAAAAGGGGAAAAAAGATCTAAAAAAAAAAAGTATGACACCACCTGCTCTGTGTACCGCGGCGTGCCTGTGTGTGCGATTCTCTCGCTTTTCCCCGCCCTACTTCTCCTCCTCTCACCCTAGCCGACCGATTCTTCTCTTGGTATTCCCCCCTAGACCTCCTCAAGTTAGCCCCCTTTCGTGTGTAAATGAAGGTGAGATCTACAAAAAAAAAAACGACGACGAAGGCAACCAAACAAGAAAGAGAGGTCCAAAATACGTCTTGACGTATTACCTCCTCTTCCTTCGACTCTAGCAGTAACAATATATAAATATATATTTATAAATTAAATAAATAAAATATGTTTCTGTTTCTAGGTATGCGTACAAATTGAAATATTCGATGATTGATCTTGATGGGAGGCGTGGGTGTGTGTCAAGAAAGAAGCCGAGTGACGAAAAGCAGTAAATAAATAAATTATATATATATATATATATATATATATATATATATCTATAATGTATGTATACACTTGTTCGATGTGCCTCGACTACCCTTCTCTCCGTACACACACACACACACACACAGAGTCCCGAGGCACGGGCGGAGGGTACAAATCCTCTACTTATGTCACAAATCCGTAACCTTGATGAGTCTTCACATCGATCCTGTCCTCTGCATACCTTTCCTTGGTTCTTTCTCTACGTCTTTCCACCAATATATATATATATATATATATAAAGGAAGGTCGGCGGGTTGCCAGAGGTATGTGTAGATCTCTCTGCCTGTGTGTCTTCGTGTAAGGTGGGTGGAGGTGTGTGTGGGAAGACACCGAGCACCAAGATGTGGGTGAAAAACAAAAAAGAAAGTGTTTCGGGTCTGAGGGAAGGCCGATGGGATGGGATGGGGGGGGGGAGGAGAATAGTGTTGAGAAACACAAAGACAGGAATAAACAAAAGATGAATGCGGCAATGAAATCTCCCTCGAGTAGGCGGGGTGTGGGTGGGTGGGTGGGTGGATGTGTGTATCTAAAATGGGAAACAACACGAAGAGATCAACGAAAATTCACTATCGAAAGAAAAAAATATATTTTTCTTTTTCTTCTACATCAAATATAGAATCAATGTCTGTGCGTGTGTGCGTGTAGTGTATTTTTCTTTATTTGCTTGCGTTGTGAGACGATATTCCTACCCTAACCGTATGTAAGTGTGTAGGTGTGTGTGTGTGTGGTGGTGGTGGTGTGGAGGAGAAGGAGGGAGGAAGAGGGAGGAGTCCACAACGCTAGGAAAACACGTTTTTTTTTTGTGTGTGCGTGGGGAGGGCGGGGGTTTGAAAGGAGGGTCACCACGGCGTGTGCCACGCTCTCTGACCTCTTTTTTTTTTCCCCTCCCTTTTTTTTTTCTCCTACAACACACCTTTCCACTTGTGAGGGAGTAGGCCGTGCACGGGTGCGTAGCACCCTGTGCGCACTTCACCTCTTAAGGCGAGGCAGTGTCATATGCATATTGACATTGCCCAGCGGCAAAAAAAAAGAAAAAAAAGAGATTAAGGACGGTGTGTGTGTGTGTGCTCATGTGACCTGGAAGGGACTGGGGTGGTGGACTTATGAAGAACAATTTGAGCTGAAGGATGCTGATCACCACCACATCCCTCACTCACTACCCCTCTCCCTCCCGATTGTGTTAGGTTTTAGTGAGAGGAAAAAAAAAATATATATATATATATATAAAGGGAGGGGGGAGCAGATGAAGAGCGGCGAGGGGGAGTGAAATATGCCGAGGACAAACTCAAAAGAAGACCACACAATCCTAGCACCAACACCACATTTTATTTTTTCTTGACGGCAAAAAAAAAAAGAGACTCAGTGTAAGTGTGTGTGTGTGTGTGTGGATGCGTACACTGAATCGGTTTGAGTTTCTTTTTGGTGGTGATGGTGCGAGTACTCATCGTTGCCGCAGCGGAAACATCGTGGCTCTGTATGAAAAGTTTTCCCTTCCCCCCCCCTACCCCCCCCCCCAGATCCCATGTGCCTGCCAACTACAGCTGAAAATAATCCCCGATTGCATGCACACACACACATACACACACACACACACACACACACATTTCCGAACAACAACAAGAAAGGCTCACGGGTGAAGAAAAAAACAAAAGGCATTTCAGCCGCATGAAAGGGGACAATACAAATGAAGGGCACGAAGATGTCAAGCGGTCCCTTCGTCGCCATGGTATTCGACTCTCAGCTGGGGATGGGTGGGGAGAGGGAGGCACCCGCTAATCGAAGCGGTGTATGCGCAGTCACCGTCTGCACGTCAGTTGAGGCTTCCTCCCTCCTCGTCTCCCCGTTCTGTGTGCATCTACTCCACGCCTCCGCTACGACGTCGAACTATGTTCCCCTTTTTGTGTTTCCCACTACACCGTTGCTCCGCTACGCCTTGGGCGAGTTCTTGTGCTTCTTTTCTCCATGAACTCCCCCCCCCCCCACACACACGACACACACACGTGTCCTCTTCGTCTCTCGGCCTTTGCGGTGAAACATTTACGCCGCGCCCGTTGGTGGCTTCGCTGCCTTGAAGCGCGGTACACCCTTGCACAGCGCCAGCCCGACGAGCGTGCCGGCCAGCGTTGGCTGCCAGTCGAAGTAGAAGATGCAGGCCTGACCGACCCAGCACGCGTACTTGATCCAGCCGCTGAAGCTGTTCAGGATGGTCATGGGGGTCAGTCCGTAGTAGAAGTATTCCATCACAAACAGGGCTGAAACGATGTCCCACGGCCCAAACTGCTTCTCCGGCGGGGACGAGGCCTCGCTGCCGAAGTATAAATAGTTTCCCAGCCACATCAACGCACCCGAGATGACGGCGGTGCCGCCGCAGTACATCATCAGGCCGCGAGAGCCCAGGATGGGCAGGACGTGGTGGCACATGGTGTGCAGCAGAATCATGGCGTACGTCATGGCAAGGAAATTGTTTGTCAGGAACGAGTGCAGCAGCCAAGTCCAGGGGCGAAAGCTGTTGTCGACACCCGACGTGCTGAGCCACCAGCGCTCCTCCGTGTTACTGCCAGTGCTACAGAGGCAGAAGATGGTGAAGACAATAAAGTTGATGGCGTTGACGCTGTTGTAGATTTGCGGAAAGTTGGCAAAGTCGTGGCGCAGGCCGCGAATGTGATCCATGAAGCTGCTCTTGGCTCGGCCCGCAGAACCTTCCTTGTTCTTGCTGCTCTTCGCAGACGAGTCGCCCGGCTCGCCGTCGCCATTGGACTTGGAGCTTGACTCACTCTTCTCCTTATCAGCCTCCTCAGCAGGGTCGCCCTGCTGCTGCTGTTCTTGCTTCTGCTGGCCCTTCACGCGTATCCAGCGATACTGCGTAGCGTCCAGAGACAAGAAAGGCGTGGGCAGTCGTGCACTGCGCAGGAAAGTCGGCGTCGCGGCGAAACTAAGGGGATGGGTGCGAAGGCTCACTGAGGGACAGCAACGCTGGCGAAGCGAAATCAACGGCGCCGCCCAGGTCATCGATTGTGCCCTGGAGAGGGAGACTGGCGCCGTCTTCGTCGCCTGGAGGGCCCCCGGAAGCGGGGAGGCGCCGCTCGGGTTCCCTGTACGCGGCAGCGCGATCGAGCTGATCGCTGTCGCCGCACCACAGACACCTCGGAGGCGAAGCATTGATTTATGGTGTGTCGATGTGGCTCTAGATACCACCCTTTCGATGGGAGAGAGGCAGGAGGAAGAGGAGGGAGGGGGGAGGGTGGTGGTGAAAATGAATCCGAGGTCGCTGATCGATCTCCACCACGAGGATGTAGGATGCGATGCAACAAGACAGAGAACACGTCCCTCTACTGCAAGGAGAGAGGAGTCTGCGTGAGTTTATTGGGTGATGATGTTGTGCAGCGGCGACTTTCTGTTACTTCTGGTGTGTGCTCTAATACACACAGACATCTATACTCTCTTCCCAAACACACACACACACACACACACACACGTCCATTGATGGAAGGTATGTATATATATATATATATATATATGTATATATATTCAAAGGGAAAGGGAAGAGAAGAACAGATGAACAATCACCACACAACCGCGACGCTCACCACTACACGTGAGATCGTCACCCAACTACAGTGGTTTAGTTCTCTGCAGACAGTGATATGTATAAAATGATTTGAGTGCGTCGCACTGTCTGCCTCTATCTCTGTGTCGGTGTGTGCTGCACATCTCAGAAGCAAACCTTCAACGCCTTGGCTGCCTCGTCACGCACGTCAGAGCTGGGGTCTTTGAGCAGCTGACGCAGTATGTGAAGGATGACACCTGTGCGTTCCTCCTCGCTGAACTGTAGGGGCGGCAGCAGAGTGTGGGCCATGGATAAGGCGGGGGCACTCTGGTTACCGCTGCCAGCGAGAGGCTGTGGGATCGGCCTGTTCATTAAGATGCTGTAGGCTACAGTGCCAGAGGGCAGCTCTGGAATCCAAGAGGACGTGGGCGCGGGCGTGGACGCGGTGGCACCAATGTCCCCCTCACCATCGCCTGCCTCCGAGCAGAACAACGGCGTCATCATCGCATGTGCCCCCGACGAGCTGCGGAGAAGCACCTCCAATGTAATCTTTGCCACTGTCAAGCGCACGTTCAGCACAGGATCACGTGCAAGCTTGTCCAGGAGCGGAATGAAAACAGAGGTCTTGTCTACCCGCAGCCGCATCGCTATGTGCAGGAGGGCACTACGGTTGAGGTACGTCTCCCAGGCGGGGGCGTGTGCGCGGATGCGCGGCCAGAGTATATCATCAACGAGTGTGTTCGCGATGCTATAGCGCTCCACGTCGCTTCCCTTCGCCCCGTCACCCGCTGCTGTGCGTGTATCGGCGGCACCTCGAATATTTGCCGCAGCGACTTCAACACACATCCGCTCCACCGCATCCAGGGCGGCATCACGGACAGCCTTCGCCTTATCGAAAAGAACGGCTACAAGGAGCGTCAACAGCTCTGTCCGTGCAAGCTGATATAGCGGGTGGGTGTGGGCCCAAGAGGCAGTGCAAGCGCTATCTGGCTGAGCCAACACAGCGGCCTCCGGCAAGAAGCCGTACGTGGTCGTCTCGTCCTTGCCGCTGTCGCTGAAGCCAGGCCGGGTATCGACCACACGGCAGCCCACTGTGTGTGTGTGAGCTGAGCTCCCGAGCCGCTCCTTCAACACAGAGGGCCGAGGGTTGATCGTGCCTGTAAGCAGCAGGCACCCGCACAGATGGGCCAGGAGCACCGCATACTGAGACCGCAATCGCCAGAGTTCATGCCGAGCCAACTGCCTGAGACACTGAAGAAGAGCCTCGTATTGCACCTCGTCCGTGCTGCGATTCTCATGGTTACATCCTTGGGAACGGGGCTGCCTCATGCGCATCAGCAACAAGTCCGTGAGTTCAGCGATGAGGGCCAGCTTTACCGTGGGTTCATCGTCCGCTGTCAGCTGCAGCAGCGCGTCTGTGTGGGAGTGGAGGTTGTGGGCCCAAGCAGATAGATCGTTCCCGTCTCTCGGCGCTATAGAGGCTTCGGGCTCTGCAAGCGATGACGGGTCGACTACCACCATGAGACTCAAGGATCGGCACAGTGCTGCAAGGGCCCCGACTGAGTGGCTTCGGACACGTGCATCGCTGTCACTGGAAGCCAGAAGGACGCACGGCGCCACTGCGTCTAGTAGCTGTTTGAGTGAATCATTCAACGAGGGGGACAGAGGTAGTTGCTCTGGTGTGGCCCCGCTCGTTGCACACACGCTGTCCCCACGCGCTCTGGAAGAGGAGCTCACTCGAAGAACTGCTTCAGTTGCAATACCAAAGCACCGCGCTGCGCACCCCGCCGCGATGCAGCGAATTTCGATCTCCTCGTCGCTCATCAGATCGTTTAGCGGCGCCGCCCCGAACGGGGCTGTGTTCGTCCATAGGGAGCTGAGTAGATGCAACATATGCGCCAGCCATGTTTGTGCGCACAGATTGTGCGTTGCAGACTGAGGAGTGTAGGGGGCGTCGGTCTCATCTGCGCACGCGCAGATGTGGGTGAGGAGGAGAAGGAAGGTCGAAGTCAGCCGTGGAAGACGCTGTGCTATCAACCAGCGTGCCTTCCAGTTAGCGTAGCGCGGAACCCATCTTAGGCAGGTGGCAACCAACGTAAAAAGCAGCGCGCACACTGTGCTGCGAGGGTACGATGGGGGTGCGCCAGCGAGGTGTGCAGTTGCCTCAGCCGTAAGGCGTTGCACCGCATCCAGAGTGGCCTCGAGTAGAGCGAAGTCGATGGAAGCGGGGCTTTCCTTCACCATGGGCGGCGCTTCTGCTGCTGAGGTGTCGAGCTCTAACACGCTTCCAGGAGCTGTCATGGCAGCCCAGAGGGTTCGTTCCATCCTGGTCGTGCCACGAGGGTCGACATGGCGCTCCAACGGCCTCGGCGCTGCCGCCTGGCTTCCCTCCGTCTGCCGCGGGAGTTCAATGATTACTTGGAGTGTGTTCAGCAGTGGGGGAAGGGCGCTGGGCGGCACCAACATCTGCACCAGCATCGGACACACCGTCGCCAAGGAGAACGTGGAGGCGTCAGATGCACAGACTCTGCTGCTACTGGGGCTTGTGCTCGAGAGCGTGTGCGCGGCGGGAGAGGCGACACAATTGTGTCGGAAGTCGATGCATAGGGGAAGTGCACGCAGGAGCGCTCGGCACACAATCCGGTGAAGGCGAAAGGTGGAGACGGCGTTGAGAGCTCCAGGCAGCCACGGGGTAGCCTTCCCTGCGATGTCTCCGTCCACCACCGGGGATGTTGTGATCAGAAAGGTGGCATCGTCAGGTATATTGGATGCTGCAGGGGTGGTAACGCCGGCGGTGTTGCTTACACACGCGAAGCTGACGTCCCACACACTGTGGGACGCAGCGCGAGACTCACTTGGGCCGACGCCGAACTGAAGTGACATGGGGAGACCATTTGACCCCGACGGGTCGCGAGGTCCTGTTGACGTGGTGGGCACGGAAGCGGTGTCGGGCAATCCAAGCCGTGTGAGGACGTGGTGGCGTAGCAGAACATCTGTCAACACTCCCCGTGCCGTTACGAGGGCAGAGCACACGAGGCGGCCCATACTATCTGACATCCCCTTTGTCGAGGCAGTTGATGGGGATGGCGGCATGGGCACGGTGCGTACAGACACGGCAGCAGCGATGCAGTAAGCCACATGGCGGCGCGTCATGCGGTACACGAATGTTTGTAGCTGGGCTGTAGTAAGGAGTGGCGCAACTGGAACGTTGATCCCTGGCCACGCACCCGCCTCACCTTCTCTGTCGGTGGGGGTAGTGGTGGTTCCCTGGGGGGTTGTCCCGGCGCTGTCGCCGTCAGAACTGGCAAGTTGGACTCCGCGGTGCTGCTGCTCGGATTCCCACAGCGTCGCTTCGATCGCACCTAGGAGGCCGCTTACCGTCTCCACCGCTGTTGCGACGGGGCCGGGGTACGGAGACTCGAAGAGGCCTTGTAGTGTTCTCAGCAGCAGACGCCAGCGGGTGCGCAGTACATCGCGACGTTCATTGAAGCAAAGGTAGTCATAAAGGGAGAGCTTGCCTTGCGTGTGCAGTCCCGCCGGCGTGGGCGAGGCAGTTGGGGGGGCTGTGGGGGGTGCCAGCGCGTCCATCCACCGAACCAGACATGCCACCAGAGTCCGCGCCCGCACATTTATGGACGAGAAGTCGTCACCGTCGACGCTGTCCGCGTCGGAGGCGTATGCGGCTCCGTAGAGATCCATATCGGTGCCGGACAGCGGCAGGCAGGCCGGTGGGGGTACAACACGCCCAACGTGCTGTCCATTGTCGAGACGACGGCGATGCCGTCGGAAACAGCGAAACCGTGTCACTGCATTCCTGGATCGAACGCCACCGCTGATACTGCACCCCTCAGTGGAGTCTCTAGCATTGTTATCATCATCACAGAGGGAGGCCAGACGACCGCTGGACTCAAAGCACCACGGCCCCGTGAGGGTGGCGTAGTTCCCACTGTACAGAAACTGTACACACTCGTCCTCCAGTGCAAGGGCATAACAGCGCCTACGAATTTCTTCTTTGGTCGGTGCGGGGGAGGCGGTGTGATTTTTTGAAAACGATGTGCCGTTTGACTTCTGACCGTTAACGGAGGACAACGCCGCATCTGCCACAGACGACGACCTCGCTGTGGCGACCCTCACCCTTGGAGCACGCTGATGTTTGCGGTGTAGCTGCCTTCGAACGGCTTCCACAAACCGCGCGGTTGTCGTTGTAGCATTGCGGGGATTGATACTGCTCACCGCGCTGGCAGCTCCGCTCGGGTTGTCATGGTTGCTTTCCCAGTCTTCTGCCCCTTCGTTGTCGTTGATCGATATTCCGGCTGTTTCCATGTCGGCCTGCAGCACGGAAAGTGGTGTGAACTTGAGGTCCCAGCTCTCTAGAGTGATGTCGCGCTCCAGTGCGACCCCCAAGAACAAGTGAGGTAGGACCACCTGCGCGGTAAATTGCCGTGTCTCCTCCGCACTGCTGGCTGCAAGCAACGTACACACCGACTGGACATCCTCAACGGAAAGGAATGCACCTAGGTGGGTACCATGAGGTCCATGGACGGGGTTCGATCCATCAGGTGGGCTGCTGCTGCTGCTGCTGCTACCGTTGTTGCTAAATGCTGGCCTCTTGGGCTCCAGTGGTGTGCGGCGAGGCAGCGTCACGCCGAGTAACGCTATCCCAGTTACCAGTGCCAGCTGCGCATCATCTTCTTCAACGCACCGCAGCAGATAAGGCACAATTTCCGTCTCTACCCAGCGACTCCCAAGCTTCTGGCAGAGGTGTGGCAGGAGCAGGACAGCTCGATAACGATTTTGTTTGCGCTGTCGCGGCTCCCTGGAAATATCTTCCGAGTCACCGGCAGACACCGATGCGGCAGTGGTGCCGCCATTGTCGTCATCATCCCCAAACCCACGCGCTGGTGCAACGGGGCCGCTCCCATTTGGCTGTGACCAGTGGATCAGATCCTCCAATACCGCCAGGGCTACAGTGCGATTCTCCATGTTGGGAGCGGCAGGGGAAAGCGTTTATGTATGCGAGATGGGTTGCTTCCGCTGTGTTTCTGTGTGCGAGTATGACGCTATCGTACGTTCAAGCGCAGACAGGGGAGCGGAAACAGGGATGTAGGTATTTCTCAGGACACACACGCATACCAAGACAGAGACAGTCACCAACATAGTGATGAACAACAACAACAACAATATATATATATATATATATATATATTCTCACACACCGGTTGGGTGCCGCAGGCTTCTGGGGGTTCGTTTGCGTGGTTGGACCCACAGTTCCGATCGAAACCAGAGGACTCACAGGATCGGCTACTGCGGCTATTGCCACCGACTTTCGTATCCACCACCTAAACTTCTGCGCTACAGTAGACCTCTTTTTTTTTTTTCGTTTCTTTTGTAGTTATTAATATATATTATAGAGAAACACGTACCATTTCAGTGCGACCGTTCTCGACCAAGCCGAGGGGGAAGGAAGAAAAGGAGGGGGAGGCAGACAAGGTGGGTGGTGGTGGTGGTGGAGAGGGAGGGGGGGAAACAGGGGAGAGTCAACGCATAAAAAGAGAGTGACGCCGGTGATAAATGGTGGGACAATTTATTATAGTACCGACGCTTCCCCCTCCCTTCAACTCCCCCTCCCCTGCTTGCTTGCCTGAATTCTGTCACTGTCCGTCTCTGTGGTTTAATCGTTTATATCCTTATTACTTGATACGTTCTTTTTTTTTTTGGGGGGGGGAGAACTTCCCCCCCTCTTCTTTCATACAGCACACACACACACACACGCCCTCGAAGGCGTGCGGGGATGCTACCCATCCAGTTTTGCGTACTGAAGGACCAAGTGCCGACCGTATAGGTGTGTTGCCTTGAGTGTTTCCAGCGCACGTGTCGCCTCCGCCTCGGAGAGAAACTCAACAAAGGCGAACCCGCGATGGTTGTTCTCTCGATGGGAGGAGAAGGTGTGACTTTTGCGCGGCACACGCACGGTGCGTATCTCACTGAACGCGGAAAAGAGTTCGCGCACGTCCTTCTCTGTCGCCTCGAAGGGGAGATTTTTTACTATGAGCTTCAGTGGATCACTGCCAGGGGGCACCTTTGACGCAGACACTGCATTCGTGCTGCTGCTGCTCCTGGTGCCACCTCCACTGCCGTGTACCCCAGCATCATTTCCACGACAGCGTGCGAGGACAGCGGTTTTCGTTGGATCGTCGTCGTCGTCGTCGTCACCCGTCTTCCTTTCAGCTAGCCGCTTGGTTGTGCCCTGCTGTGTGGCGGTGGTGTCCGACGCACGCGCCTGAAGCATCAGCGTGGTCTGATTGCTGACAACACATGACAGGGCGCGACCTGCGAGGGTCTTCCCATTGATTTTTGACATACAGTAGGTGAGTGTACTCTGATCCGCTACGGTGAGGAAGGCGCGGCCTTGATCCTGCTGGAGAACCAAGCGCTTCATGAGCGTCTCCGGTGCCCGGGCTATTCGTGGACATGTATCTAGTACAAATGTGTGTAGTTCATCCTCGGTGGTCTGAAAGGATACGTTGGTGATAAATAGCGTATAAACAATTGCGTTCACCGCGGTCGTCGCCCCGGTATCCTCCGTGACCCCGCCGTCGGCAGATGAGCCCACTGCCAGCCCTAGGTCCTCCGCGGCCTTTGCGGCCGCACTGCTGTCTTCGTCTTCCACTAGCGACCCGACTGGCGCCCACTCAAGAAACAGCGGCGCCGTCCTGAACATCTTGTACGAGAGCCTCGTAAAAGCGATGCGAGCATCTTGCGGATGCGTGTATCGAAATAGGGCAAAGGTGCCCGCAGACGGGAAGGCCAAAGTCTCGAGCACGCCGAACCGGACGAACATTTTTGTGAGCTCCGACGCATCGTTGCCATCCTTCAGCTGCAGATTCTTCACAAGGATCGTCGTGTTCGAGCGTGGCTTGAGGATATTCTGCGCGGCGTTCTCCAGCACATCAAAGGCAACCCCTTCGTCACTCAACACTTGTTGCACCTCGCTCGTCAGGTAGGCCTCTGCGATGGCCGCGCGCACTGCTGCACCCTTGGCACCGACACCCACAACATCTTCCGACCGCACGCCCATCCGCTGTGCCACGGTCTCCACAGCCGCGTGACTGTTCATGTACATGGTGTTCCAGGTCATCTGTACAGTACCACCTTTTTTGGTGGCCTCTTCGTTGCGACGATCCGCCTCGCGCTGCTTTTTGAGTTTTGAGGATCCTGCAAGACTCGAACCATGTAAGGCACTCGGGCTATCTTGAGCAGCGGCAGTGGAGAGGAGCGCTTCTTCTCGCTCCAGGACACGTTTGCTGTGGGGGTCTTCTTCGGCAGCGCTGACGCGGAGCAGGCGACCCATCAGGATGGCACCGCGGCATAATTGAAGCGCTCGCACGGCATCCTCAGCCGACGTGAAGCGCACAAAGGCCGCACCTTTGTTCTGCCGCGTGTCTTTTGTGAGGGGAATATGTACCGCCTCCACTGGTCCCACGAGCGAGGAGGCGAACTGCTTCAGGTGCTCCTCAGTAGCAACGTATGGAATGTTGCCAAGGCGAATACGGCGCGACGCCCGCGCAACTTCTTCCTGCGCTTCCTGCGTAGCTGCAGTGACGTCATCGCTCGACTCCTTCGTGGTCGCCGGATCTGGTGACGTGTCAACATTCTTGCCCTCGTCTTCGTGCGCTTGGTCGCCGTCATCGCTTAGGGGGGCCACGTCATGTGTGTCGTCTTCTTGCTGCTCCATATCCGCTGTCTCCGCCACGCTGTGCGTCGAGGCATCGGCGAGCCCAGCCAAGAAATCCATGTCGCTCACCTTTCCCAGCGCCTGCTGCCGCAACAGGGTCAAGCGTTCCATCTCCGCTTCCTCGTCGTCATCCAGATGGTTTCCATCAGGCGCACGGTTCTCGCCCTGCACTTGGTGTCTCCCATGTTGCAGAGCATCTCCCCCTGATGCGGCATTTACCTCTGCAGCGTGGTCTGTCGCCGCAGTAGCAGGGACATCAGGCGCCATGAGCACCTCGGCTGCCCAGGTGGGTCCTTCCGTCGCTTTGCTGCGCAGCTCCACAAACTCACGCTGACGGCGCGACAAACCGTCGGAGGGGGCCTCCTCGGCGCTGGCTTTGCTTTGCTTCACCTCGACGTCGTCGCGCGAACGCTTGCGGTTGCTTGCCTGCGTGTCCGGCGCTGTAGTAGACGAGGTGAGTGCTGGTGCGTGCTCACTGCCTGTGCTGTCAGCTTGAGACCTGCGGTTGTTCTGGCCGCGTTTGACCTCTTCCTTTTCCCGCTTGCGGAGTTGGTTCAGCGTCAGACCAACTTCGTTGAGACCCTTGGCTACCTCTACTTTAATTCGTGCATTGTGGAAGAAAGAACCGTCAAAGTACTTCGCTACGAAATGCCCCGCCGCCGAAGTTCGGAAGCCAACGAAGGCCATGCGAAGAATCATTTTGGGTGCTCTGGAGTGTGTGCCTGCGCTCATGGAGCCCTGCCGCTGTTTATGCTGCTTGTGGTGACGCCGGTCTATGGCCGTCGAGGGCCTACGAACGAATTGCACGTCCGTGACCTCTAGCAGTGGCGCATCCTTCGGCGCTGTCTGCAGGAGGTGTTGCTTGAGTTGTTCCTCTGTGCAGTCATTTGGTAAGTTGAGGATGCGCACGCGTGACATGACGATGCTTGTTTTTTTTTTTTTTGAGAGCGACCAGAGTACTAAACACCCGAGGGAGGGAGGGAGGGAGGGAGGGAGGGGGAGGGGAAAAGAAGGAGGAGAAACAACAACAACAAAAAGAGTTGCACTGTGAGGGGAAAAGGGGGTAAAAAAAAGGGCAGAGGATCGTACGAGAGATTCATTTTGTGTGTTCGGGTGCGCATGCATGCGTGTACGTGCCGAAGACTTTTGTCGAACGGAATCTATGCACGATACCGTAGGAGCCCGAACACTGGCAGAAGATGATGACATCACTCACATGACAAATAGATTCCCCGCTGGGAGATGACAGAGGGGAGGGAGAGAGAGAGAGAGAGAGGAGCGTCGCACGTTCACATATGCAACGCACAGAATAATAATAATAAAATAATGAGGTTCATCGCTTCTCTTGATTACACAAACCCAACGATCGAAGGGTCCATGACTGGGCAGTGTGTGAAGATAGAGTTATAAATAAATAAATATATATATATATATATAGATGTATTGCGCATTTTTTTCTTCACAGCATCACTTCGCTGATCCGACCGGAGGACTAAAAAAGCAGTCGTGACTGCAGCGATTTACCTTTGACCACACACACACACACGAAAATATTATATATATATTTATATATATATATATTTATAGCGTGTGTTTAGAAGGGCAAAGAAATTGCGAGGAGGAGGAGCAGCGAAGAAAAGAGGGACGGAAAAGTCGCGTAGGTTTTTTTTTATTCTGCATTCACTCACTTTTTTTTTTCTCCAATAAGTGCTGTTCAAATCGAATTTCTGGGTAGTCTACCCGCGTAATGGGAAAGTAAAAATAATCTGTGCTTCTTTTTCTGTGCGTACATATATATATATATATATATATATAATGCTGACGACGACGAAGTGGGTATTTCGTTTTATATTTCATTCGTTTTTTTTCTTTTTATTCCACCTTCTTCCTGTCCTTTTCCCCGACATTTCCCTTCTATTATATATATATATATATATATATATTAATGTCTTTTTTACTAGCGAATTGTTTAAAGGAAAAAAAAAACGAATTCTCTGTCGCACGCCGCCAAATCTTTCTTTCATCACAAAAGATGTAATATATATATATATATATATATGTGTGTGTGTGTGTGTGAAGAGAAGCTTTGTCGCGGATGTGAAGCGGGGCAACACACCCACACTTATACTCATCTGGCGTGGCCCCCAAAACAAATAATAATAATAAAAAAAACAAAACACACACCGAGGGAATCTGCAGCAGCAACAGGCGCGCGCGCTCCTCCCTTCCTTCTCCTCTTTGCTACCTGGATTTCTCACCCCTATTTCGTTTCTCCGCTCTTCACCCTCCTCTCCCCACTCTGTCCACTGCACAGGAGAATTGGGGCAAAGAAAAATAGAGTTGGGATGGGATGGGATGGAGGGGTGCATTGGGGGAGGGGAGTGAGGGATGGGGGGGGTGAATACGGTCGGGTAGGAGGAGCCCGGGCGACAGCAGACGAGGTCTTCTATACAAAGATCGCCACCATGCCGAGCGAAAAAAAAAAAAGGGTGCAGACATGAGGGAGAACAAACAAACAAACAAAAAAAAACATCGAACTCCAGAAGAAATTTTTTTTACAACAAACGACTCTTAAAAAGGAAAATTGGTCCCAGTGAACACATTTTCTTTTTTCCCATTTTTTTTTTTCGTTCTTGTTTTCGCGAGACCAATGAGTTCAACTGGTCATAATATATATATATATATATATATATATGTATGGATATTTAAATACTAACACGTCTGTCGCGTGGATGGGACGAGCATGGCTACGGCTACAGACTACCCCCGGGTCCACAGTCATGAGGCCCACCCACACACACACACTCCCGCCTTCACAGCAGTGACGCAATTGGCAAGGAGAGAGGGCACGGTGTTTCACCGATTCCCCTAGAGCAGATTTTCTACGATACTGTATGTGCCAATAACCATGATGAGCACCGCCACCACGATGTACAGGTAGCAGCGGAGACGCCTGAAGGTGATGCAGGGTTTGCTCCAGACGACCCTCTTCCAGTACTGCAGCGTGTTGCGGTTCTCATCGGGGTGGGTCACGGCGTAATCTACCTGCATAGAGAGGATCGATGGGATGATCATGACGATGCATGCCGACGGCAGCGCACCGATGAACGAGACGACAGTGTTGACAGCGGAGGTCGGCA
>CM007330.1:119744-136352 GCA_000333855.2 Endotrypanum monterogeii
ACAAGTTCACCCATGGTATCAGCAAACAATTGGACGTACATGAGACAAAAGCCAAATTGGGTCAGAGTCATGGCTGCAAACAAGAACCAGCCCATTCCGGTGCCGCACACGAAGTGGCACACCTGCGAGTAGGTCGTTACATCGGAGCGGTTGATCCTCCTCTTCACACCCAGCAGCAGCCGCGTACAGTCAATCACGGCAGACCCAATGAGGACGGCGAGGATGACGGAGACCACGTAGCCGGCATCAGGATAAAAAGTTGGCAGAAGAAACACTCCAGTTCCGACATTCGCCTTGAAGATGTGAAATGCGGACTTGTAGATGTTGGTGTTCTCTTTCAGCTCGCCGGCGGCGGTGTGGTGGGCGACCTCCTCTTCGTCATCCATAGAAACGTAATCCGTATCCACTGTTATGCCGCTTTTGGCAGTGTCCTGGTAATTTGGCTCACAGGTGCTGTCGGCGCCTACGGTGTTCATGGCGCCCGTGGAGGAGGAGTTGGCGTGGCGTTCATCTGTCGTTGCGAAGGGCTGCACGCCTTCTCTATCAGAGGATGCGCCGGTGTGCATTTGCACGTTATCGAATTGGGGGTGGTGGAGGAAAAAAGTGGAGGAAAAAAAAAAAGAGTGCGCCGAGGACTACAGAAGCAGACACGTTTATGCCAGCTTGTGCAGAGGGAAGAGTGCAACGCACGCAAAAAAAAAAAGATAAAATGAGGGGGGGGGGCAGGGAGGGTAGAGGGGCACAACCACAGCAACAGCAGCAATATCTGTTGTATCTCTGTGAAAGGAATCAAGCGGCGTTTAAGTGGGAGGATTGGTGGTAGATACAAAAGATAAGAGAATCAGGGGAGAACAATTGGGAATTGATCAGAACAAATCCATACATGAAGATGAGGAGACAGCTGATATTTCTGCGGGAGCGGAATGATATTGCTAGCCTTCACTACCCTACAAGAACCACTTACTTACGCAGGCAGAATCAAAAGAAAAAAAAATAGGAAAGGAAAACGAAGGGCAGGGAAGGGAAGAAAGGAAGGGGTGATAGAATAAAAAAAAATTAATATATATATATATGTATGTAGGGTATCAGCAAGATGAATGCACGCGCACACAGAGGCAGTTAGATAGACACGTATATACGTGTGTATGTATACGTTGTGTCGAACCTCGGTTTTTTTTTTTTCTGAGGTTGCGTTGACGAATTGGGGTATGCGTATCTGTGTGTTTAGGCGTGCTCGCGTTTGACTTTTGAGTATATATATATATAAATATATAATATTTGTGCGTGTAAAGGGGAGAGGATGCCGTGAAAGAGGATGGGGGGGGGGCAAAAGTGAAGCGGTTTTGTTTACTGTAGCCGTGTCATGGGGAGACGGTGTGCGTCTATATATTTATATATATTATATATATATATCTATCTATCTATATATATATATCTATAGATAGATAGATAGCCACCCAAGTGCATGTACGTCACTGTCATTATGGACCCGTGTCCTTGTCGTTGCAGCTGTCTCTACGTGAGTGATTGGTTTGCATTGAGAAAGCAATGACAGTCTCACAGCGTGAATACGACGCTGACAAAGAGAGAAGCCCTGCTTCCACAGTTTTTTTTTTTATTATTATCCATTCATTCCCCCTGCTTACGTTCCCCTACAGGTGTGTGCCCCTCCGTTGAGGAGAAGGGTTGCACCGACGGCTTGAGGGGAACAACAAGCACCCCCCCCCCTCCTCTCCCCAGTAGAGGCACACTCAGTACCTTTGTAGACATCTTTTCAGCTCCTCGACATAGGCTTTGTTGAAGAGCTGTACAGCGGGGGACATTGGGGTCACCGCTGTGAAGGTGGCACAGCAGGTGAAGCGCACCGTGTAAAAGAAAAAGGCTAGAAGACACACGAGGAAGGCGACCTTTGTGAAGAATAGAGCACTGGAGGGAAGCATCGGAGCCGGAAAAAAAAAACGGAGAGCGCCTCTGCTCAAGGGAAATGGGAGGGAAGAGGAAGATGTGTATGGTATATATATATATATAAATATATATTAATATGTGTATATATATATATATATATATGAAGAAATGCAGATGTGCTTCAGTATGCCCCAGAACTGAGAGAGGATATAATAAGAGCACGCGCTTATGCATGCACGCTCTCGTCAGCTTTCCGCGTATTACATGCGTGTGTACGGAGGCGAGGATGTGCGGTCCAAAAAGGCAAAGGGGTATGTCAGGGTGGTGGTGGTGGACAAGAGAAGGGAGGGAGGGAGGGGAGTTGCAGTGGAAGTTGTTTGTCAGAAGAAGAGCCGCCGCCAAGAGCGGCACGGGGACGCATGGGGGGGGGGCAGGAAACATCGCATGCACTGCAAGTACCTCACCGCTTTCCCCCTTATTTTTCTTTCTCAGAGGCTTCCATTCTCTGTCCGCCGGTGTCTGTCTGCTTCTCTCTCTCTCTATATATGTGTGTGTGTGTGTGTATTTGCACGGACGGGCAGAAGCGCCCCCCCCTCCCCCTTCTCCACGGAGGGGGGAGGGGGGGGGAAGAGAGGGGAGCGTCTTAGTCCTTCCGGCGACGCTTGTGCCCCGGTGCATTGGGGTTCTCCCGCTCATAAAAGCACTGAAGAAGACGTATGCATTCATCCTCGGCATGGCCGCCCTCACTCACGTACCCAGCCCACCACCCTTTGTTCGGGGCGATACGAGGTGCATTATTGCTGTCGGAGGAGCTCGTCAGCGTTTTCCCTGGGTCTGGTGGATCGTGCGGCTGAGAATCTTTTTGAAGAAATGGTGTGTGGAGGGCCAACACAGTACCGTTACCACCAAAGCGCGGGTTACGACAACCGAAGAAGACATGTGCGACGCGGTTGTACAGCAGCATTGCCCCACACATGATGCACGGTTCAACGGTGACGTAAAGAACGTAATCCGCCAGCCCTGACAGGGGCATGTCCGCTGGTGAAGAGGCTGGATTATGTTCTGCCTCGTCGGCGGCCAGGATACCCGCCTCTGAGCATTCCTCTACTTCACTTGATATCCCACAAGCGCCTGTGTTCCCACCCCCTGTAGCATCACCGACAAGCTGCTGAGCAGCGATGAACTCGGCGTGGGCCAGCGCATGGTGTTGCATATTGGTTTGATTACGCCCACGGGCCGCGATGAGCAGCTGGAGTTGGCTATCGACACTCGACGGTGAGGTCGGCTGGGGTGTTGTACGGTTGCCCGCATCTGTCGAATACAGTGCAAGCTTCGCATAAGCAGCCTCGTTGGTGTCTCTGCGCACGAACACGCAGCCGACTGGAACTTCTCCTTCCGCCAGCGCCAGCTCGGCTTCCTTCAGAGCCGCGCGCATGAAGGCATCGACGTAGTGGATCGACATGGATGCAAAAAAAAAGGGGGGCGGCGGAGTCATGCGCTCGTCTTGCTGGATGCGCCAGCACAAAAGGGGAGAAAACACACACATAAATAATAAAAAAAAAAAATATATATGTGTGTGTGTAAATATATATAGGAGTGGGTGTGAGGCGAAGCGACGACCCGGAGGCCGAAAGAAGGCGTGGAGGATTGATGTCATATTACGGCCATGAAGACACCATGGCGTCGATGAGAAGCGTAGAATAAATTTAGGGAAATGAGGGAAGGATTGGGTGCGTGTCAGTCTCACTCCCAAATGAAAAAAAAAAAGGGCCTTTGCGCCGTAACACACCTGCACGCACGCTTTCCCCTCACCTCTGCCGCACGACTGCGGCAGAGGTGAGGCCTGGACCTGGGGAAAGGGAGGGGGGGGGGCAAATAAATGTATATATACATGTATATGCATGTATGTATATGTTTTTCGTCGACAGTTGTCGTCTGTGCAGGACTTATGACAGTAATAATAATAATAAAAACACACACCAACAAATGGGCCAAGTCTGACATCAGATGCAGACAGACACACACACACACACCTTCAGTTCTCACGAGAAAGAGGAAGGAAAAAAAAACAAAGTGGAAAATGTCTGCTCTAGGTCTACATACAAAAAAAAAAAGACGTGGTGTATACACTCTCTGAGAAATATATATCACTGTTAACGCCCCTGAAAAAAAAAAGAAGCTTGTAGAAGGCACTTGCACAAATATCCCCCCCCTCTGTACCTTCTCGTCGATTGTGGTGTTCTCTCGTTCGTACCATCGGTGCCTGAACACGTACCAGGCCCCCTCCCCCCCTTCTACCGCTACACGCTAGAGTACATGTAACAAAGGGGAGCGTAATGGGTGAGTGGGATGGATGGGAAGATACAGCTATATACACACACACACACACTATATATCTATATATATATATATATATCAGAGGAGGGGTGTGCGTCAGTGCAGAGAGCAGAGACAGACCCACCTTCCGAGAGAGAGCTTGTGTGAATCTGTGGATGTCATGCCATGGAGAAGAAATCTGAGAGAAGGGATATGGAGGGGGGTAGGGTGGGGGGGAATCTACTTAGCTTTCATCCCACTGCTTCTCCTCGCTCCTCGGGTTATGCTTTCCGATAACACAGACGCACAGAGTCAGTAACAGAGGGAGGGGAGAGGGTATCGAGGCCTCATGCCCTCTTTTTTGTATCTGTGCGCACTCGGGTGCACATGGTGGCGGTGTGTATACCTACACACTCGCAGCAGAAATAGCACGCGCGGAGTGCCACACTACAGTTGCACGAGGGATGGGGGTACGGCAGGAGGCCACCACGGTATCGCCATCAACAGAGCTGATGGGGTATATAGGAATACTATAGCTGTTGTTGCGGCATCAGATCATGCATACCCCCCCCCTCTCCCCCATCATAGGAGAAGGGAGGGGAGGGGAGGGACAGTGGAGCGGTGCACAGAGATCTGGGTGGTGGCAAAATGAAGGAGAACGACGGAAAATTTCTACCCATCCCTCGAAAAAACAAAACAAAACCAACGAGAGCTGTGCTTCTTTATATCTCGCATCGAATGAAAATGTGTCTAGAGCAGTCTCTGGGGAAGGGGGTCGGGGTGAGTGGGTTACAAAAAGAAACGGGAGGGGGGGGAGCTCTAAGAGCGGTTTCACTGCCCAGTGAAGATGTTATATGTCTGGCGGTTGGCGTAACCGGCGCCGGGTCGGAGACCGCGGCCGGTGCTAGCGGACACAGCTGACTGCAGCTCCGGCTGCTTTTGTTGACCCTGCAGTTGGGTAGGCGCCGCGCGATGATCCTCTGTGTTGTGGTCATACACACGACCACCACCGTAGCACCCCTCTGTCTCGTTGGTTTTCCATGAGAGTTCTGATTGGCCAAGAAGCTCCTTCATCGTATTGCCGCTGCAGCCCTCGCGGTACAGGCGGCTCTGGCGCACGCACGGTCGGTCACCAAGAACGTTTCCTTGGTTCTGTGTCATGCTGGGGTCGCTTGTGTGGTGGTGACCGGACATGATGCAGCTATCGAGAAAAATTGTGTGTGTGTGTAGGTGTCCAATAAAATGTTCTGCGTGCATACGGTGCGTACGTGTGCAGTGAAACAGAGATACGGAGACAAAAAAAAGGGGTGATGTTCAAGGAAGGTTGTATCATACGGGGAGCTCAGCGGCGGCAGCAGGAGGGAGGAGGGGAACGTATCGATAAGTGCAGGGTGAGTCGAGCATCACGTTTTTTTCCCTCTGCTGCCAAACGATGGTTCACAAGAGGAAGATAGAAAAAAGAGGTGGATCAATACGAGTGGGTGCTATCATATATACACACGGGCGGGCAGCAAGCAACATCCTTTCTTCCCCTCCTCTACCTGCAAAGACGATGACAGTCAAAGTTAAATCAATCAGCTGATACGTCACACAGACTAATCAATAAGATACTGACACATATCGTATCCATCAAGATCATCGCGTTTTGGCGCGTCATGGCGGAATGGGGAGGATGCAGGCAGGGGTAGGAGGGAGCCTCCCCATCCTCCCTCCACCCACACACATCCAACGCACATGTGCATATATATATATATATATATATATATGCGCATTTAACAAGGTGTTTACATGCGTATGGAAAGGAACAAGATAGGTGTTTTTTTTTTTGTGCTACTCTCCGTCATGACTGTGATGGTGATGGAGCTGTAGAGAGACTTTGCAGTACACCCGACTAGCAGAATTTTTTTTTTTCCTGGAGGAGAAGCCATCATCGAAACAAACAAGCGAAAAACAAAAAAAACAGCATCAGCCATGAGCCACACGCCTGTGCACTCAGCTGAGGATACACGGAAGGGAGGGATGAGAGGGGGAGGGAGAGCGGAGGGGGGGGGTTAGACCCACGTCTATGAGGGTGAGTTATCACATGCATTTTTTCATTTATTCCGCTTACGATAAGTGTGTATGTGTGTGTGGGGGAGAGAATCATACAGAGATAGCAGAAGCACAATTTCCAGAAAAACGAATACTAGTATATAATTCTAGTACATAAAATATATATATATATATGTAACAGGAAGAGGGGCAGTGGGGTCGTAAACAGCTGGGGCTGCGGCGTTGGAGAAGTCTGAAAGACGCACCTGAAGATGATGTGTCATGTCCCCGCCATCGAGCGTCCATTATTTTGATGGCCACATTTTTTTTTGTTTTTGACTGGCGGTTTCCAGCGCGAGGTGCAGCCAGTCCCGGAATCGACCACTGACGCCATCATGAGTGTCGCCGAGTTCCTCTACGCGCAGCTGTTACGAATCCATTGTGTACAGCAGCATTGCCTGGGCCCTGTTTCGTCGGCCCGTTGCTGCGATGGAGTTGCATCACATCCTTCCTCCCCTCCACACACACACACACACACACACAAAGCCAAACAAACAAAAAAAAACGCAATAAGCGGTTGGTTGCAATAGCGGGAGGAAGAAAAAAAAACGTGAAGTGGTGCAGCACAACACTCCCCCCCTCTATCCCGTCACTTGCGTAGTTTTCTTACGGAAAGTAGAATGTACGTAACAGTCAAAATCTTGAGGGGAAAAAAACAAAAAAAGAGAGAGGGAGGGGACGACTATCCCATTCATTTGGAGGCGCACAAATGCCCCTCCACCACCCATACACACACAAACCAACAGGCAGCGATACGTTCTAAAAATCTGAACCTTCTTCTCCACCTTCTGCATCAAGCGCAGCTACCACGCGTCCGACGGCGTCACCGCATCCGTACTGGAAGGCGAAGAAGTTCATATGCGTGTAGCCAGATGCGCGGAGGTCGCGTATCATTGCCGTGGTGAGGTCGACCATGCGCTCCTCAAAACACACCTCCGCCGCTTCCATGACTTGCTGATACGCTTTGACAGCATCTCTCGATGCTGAGTTTATTGTATCATGAGACGGTGCCTCTGTCGGCCCATCGGTATCGGTTGGCGCGTCACTTGTTGTCGTCGCTGACGCGCTGCTCAGCGTGTCCACTGCGGAATGCAGCGTCTCTTCGTATTCGCGCAGTGCGGCTTGTAGTGGAGGACTAGGGATTATTTTGAGCTGTAACACCGATCGAAGAAAGTGCTCTGCCCGCAGCGGCGCCATTATGCCGGGAACTACAATCAGAGACGATGGTGATGAGAGGGGAAGCGCTGCGCTGCTGTCGAGGTCTCCGAGGGTGCCGTCGGGGGTGGTCACCGACGCGCGCAGTGCCCCCCGGATATCCTCTACGTAATCTAGGAACTCCATGGCGGATGTGATCATTTGTGTCAAAACTACGTGTGCGCCAGCTGCGAAGCCTCTCGGTGTTCCCGCCTGGCGCAGAAGCACCTTGTCTGCAACTGTCCTTCGCGTGCAGGCGGTGCGTACGCCAGCGGGGTAGGAGGATGGGGTGGTCCAGAGGCGGCGCACCGCATCGAGGCGCGCCTGAAGAGCGTCCGTCGACTCCCAACAGGATGCTAACGACAGCGGACGAGTGTCAGCGCGCGTTCCTCTGGCTCGTTGCAGCTGAACCTCGGTCCTAGCATAGACGGCATCCATCTCACCGAGAAATCGAAGGGAGGTCAATGTCTGAGCGGGCAGGGGAAGGGGGATCGGCTCCGACGCCGTGGATTCGGCGGTGGCGGTGGTTGTGATGTTGGTGCTCGCTCCTTCTTCCGCGGTGTCCCACTGGCGGTCCAGCGCGTGGCCCTGCGGATACCCACCGATGCAGAGACACAGTGTCGCGCAAGCAGGTCCTCTGCTGGCGACCCCCAACCCCGACTCGACATCACCGCGGCTGAGCGTGGTACTAATGAAGCGCAGTAGACTGATGCCATCAGAAAAGTGCAGGTACGGGTTTGGGGCTGCGGAGAGCGAGCATTCAGATGTGCCGTATTGTTGCGTAGCCATGAGGCGCCGCCAGGTGTATCCGCCGTCGTCACCGCGCAAGACTATCAGCCCGCCGCTTCGTTTGAGAGGAGTGGCTCCTTCGGTCGTAGAAGCCAACATTTCGGTGGGTGTGGGTGTGGAGATGCGACGTCGAAAGTCAGCAAGGACGGCCGCCACCCCGCTGCGGCTTGCACCCACCAACGAAGTCTTCGTTGCCTGCGTCCTCGCTGGCGCAGAGGAGAGCGCGCACGGCTTTGGATGCTCTTGCAGGCTTTCGTAGTCCTCACGTGCGCTTTGTCCCGAGTCCGCCGGACATGTGGCGCGTGTGGCGGTAACGGTGAGGAAAACACTGACATCCCCTGGGAGACGTTCGTGAAGATAGGCGAGCGCCTGTTGTGTGGCGGACATTCCCATCGAGTTCGCCGAGTCGTCTGATGTACCTGTTGCAACTGCCACACGCTCCGCGGCGGCAGCGGAGAAGTAGGGGCTGTAGCTCGTACAACTCATCATAATCGGGTGCGGGACGTGGCGCAGTAGCGTGTTCACGTGCGTGTGAAAGGCAGAAGTGGCCGCTGGCGCAGGTGGCGGCACCACAGAGAAGCTGTAGGATATGCGACTCGGTGCAGTAACAGTGCGCTTGGGATGGGCGCCCAGTGCAGTGGGGCTGCTTGGTGAAACGAGGGGTAGGGTGGGCTGCAACAGATGCAGGCGACACCAGAGCGACGGCACGCTCGCCATTTCGGCTGATGTTGGAGTGGTGCTGCCGCAGTGAGGTATGGTGGGGGTGGGGGTGGGGAGGAAAAAAAAAAAGAAAAAAAAGCTCAGCTTAGATGATTTCGTGTAAGTTGGAAGTGAAGTTTGGGATTATGTGAAATTATTTTCCCTTTTATGTGGTTGTGTTCCCCCGTGCGTGCGCTGTATCCTCCTCCTTTTCCCTTGAGCTCGTTCAAGCATGCACCTGAGTCGTGACACACCGGGGGGGGGGAGGAGGGACAGGAGGATAGGTTTCGTTTTTGTTGAGAGAAACATTTGGGCTCATGGATGGTAGTGTGCTCGTCGCAAAGGAGAGGGCGCAGTGGTGATGTATTCTTTCACTGAGAGCGAGAGACGTGGCCCTGTTGTGATGTGTGTGTGTGCAAGCGCTATTCAGAGGCACCTCTGATACGTGAACAGCTTCTCGGGAGATCGCTGCTCCAGCGTCACGGTGGTGGGGAGGGGAATGTCCTTTATCGAGGCTCGCGCCCTCCCCTTTGCACCACACACACACACACACACACACACACACACAGACGTCACCACAGGCATCACCTTGGAGAGTGCGAGGGCGCACAAGATGTATACAGCCCCCGCCAATTCGCGTAGACTAGTGTATTTATCATCCGCTATTAGTGGGAAACATGTAGAGAGGTGGCGGAGGATGCGCAAGGGATGTGAGGAGGGCAGTCGAGCTACGATGCACACACGCACACACCACCTGGTCGGGTGTAGTGGTTTCGTTTCCCTCTCTCGCTCCTCATGGTCATCGACGTTGCCTGCCTCGGCACTGGTGAATCACTGCTCTCATGACGCCCCGCGTTGTGCATCGTAGGCTGTCAGCAGCTGCGCTATTCGCTCATCTACGCGGTCATTGAACATGGTGAAAAGGTGCACCTGCGTGTGTCCGTGCTGGTGAATTTCGTGAAGAAGATCGACTGTTTGGGAGAGCCATGCCGAGGTGAGGCGGCTGGCCGCATCACGTTGCACCCGAGCCACGTGGGCCTCAACTTGACCGACACAACCTTCACGAATCTCTAGCTTTTCCGATGACACGTTGTTGACTGTCGGCGCAGGTAGGAGCGTGTCATCCTTCAGCACCGACGGATTCCTTTTCAGAGGATGTTCACGAGCAAGCTGCTGCCATGCATTCGTGAGCTCGCTCGCGTACGCCTCAAGCGCCTCTTGCATGCGCGCGCTAGGGATTACCTTAGTGTAGTACAGGGATCGCAGAAGTATGTGCACATTGGTGGGATGTGGCAGCAGCACCCCAGGAATCACAGAGATCGACGTGGGGTTCATGGTTCTGGTTGCTGCGGAAGGTTGCCGCTGCTGCTGACGCTGCCCGTCCGGTGAATGCGCTTCTGTACTCAATTCTGTGTCCTTTCCACCAGTTCCAGCGGTGCCCCACGCCTGCAGCTCATTATTTACCTCCGCCACGTAATCCGTGAGTTCTTTTCCACTCGCGATCATCTGTGTGACGATCACGGGCGTCTCCATGTCCGTATGAAAGCTACGCCTCGCATCGATTTCACATGTGTGCTCAGCGGGCGACCTCTGCAGCACCTTGTCTCGAAGCATCTGATGTACACAAGCGGCTCGCACGTCAGGCTCGTAGCTCGAGGAAGACGTCCACAGTCGCCGCACCACATTCAGTCGGCCAATCGTGCGACACAGCTCTTTGAGCTCAGGCATATCGAAATGGGGAGAGCACGAGTGCTGCGATGAGTCTTGGCCCTCTTCGACTGCTTCGAATAGTGCACAATCATCGGCGCTGGGTTCGTTTGAACTCTTCTTTAGGGATTTGTAACACACCCGTCGCTTCGCGATACACACTGCGGCCCCAAAGCCGCGATCGGCAGCATCAAAGTCCTCCTCAAATGCACGCAGAAACGCGAGACTGCGCTGTCTCGCAGCGGCGTCGCCGTCGCGATCCTCCTTTGCTGCCACCGTTGCGACTGCTTCGACAGAGGCTGGAAAGGGATACGATGTGGTCCCCCACGTGCGGTCCAATGGATGGCCCTGTGGGTAGCCCGCGACACAAAGCTTCAACGCGGTGGCGCCGGTACGAGAATGGCCAGCAGTCGTTTCGCGCAGGTGCCGATCTCTCAGGGCACTGACGTGACGCACCAAATCCGCTCCAGTGCGGAGGACACGATGAGCCTGCTGTGGTGGTGGATCCACCGGTGGTTTTGTTGCGTCAAGGATACCTGGAAGGGGCCCGCACGAGATGTCACCCCAGAGGGAGCGCCGCGGGTCTGGCAGAGTGTCGCCGCGCACCAGCAGCAGTCGGTTACCGCCACGCGCGATGAAGTCAGTCACCACCGCATCGATTCCACCAGGGGTGGCCGCTGGACGCATCACATCGCACTCGGCACGTGTCCGCTGCTCGGCAAAGCCTGCACTTCTTGCAGCCGAGGTCGACAGCACACCAATGTCGCGGTTGGGGACGGTGGTGTTGAGGACAAGGGTTACAGGGACTTTCCAGTGATTCTGAAAAAGAGACACCGCCGCCTGCGTCGTCGATATGTTTTCTGTTGGTATCGAGGCGGTGGAGGATGGGAGGGGGCCGGTGACAGCTGTTCCGGCCGCTGCGGTCTCCAAATGGCGGGCGCTCCAGTATACTTCCTTGCAAGTGACAATGACACCGGACAGAGTACAGCCTGGCGCACACCTGGCACACTTCACCAGCAAGTCACAGAGACGCGTGAACTGAACCCACCGCTCCTGCATCAGGCGTTCTTCTGGTGAAGAGGACTTGCTGGAAGGCCTTAGAAGACAGGCAATGAGATCTTCATTGCTGACTGCGCACATACCTGGGCCCGTTGAGGAGCATTCGTCCGTCACCTTAGTTGAGGTGTGCACTGCATCTGCAGCCTCCCGTTCACACGGCGCGTGTGCAGAGAAACGGAAAGGTGTGCGGCCAGGGAGGTGCGGCAGCGACAGCTCCACCGAGAAGGACCATGTGGGCGGTGACGACGCACGCGACGAGTAGCAGGCGCACCCGATCGGGCCCAGGGCCGCAGTGTCACCGCTTCTCTGGGATACGGCGATTTGTCTTTGGAAAGGACGCCATCGCAACATTATCGTTACTACGAATCACTCACTCACACACCACTATTACGCATCCTTCCCTAGAGTGTGTCTCTCTGTGTGTGTATGTCTGTGTGTGTGTGCTTGACTGTACATACACCCGAAAAGATATATATGTGTGTGTATGCACTCGCTTTGTTTTTCCGTAGAAGGCAGGGAGTTATGGTGTACTCTCTCGGGCGCGGCGGCTTGCTTTGCAGGTGTCCATGCAACGAATACACGTCGAGGCACAAACACACACACACACACACACACACACAGACGCAAACGAGCACCCACGCACGCGTTCAGATACACTTGTGTTTGGCTGGAAGGCCGTATGCGCTAGTAGCAACGAATGTTCGAGGGAAGCGAAGAAGGGGAGGAGGTGTGTAGGAGGGGGGGGGGCAAGTCAGCATGGGGATACATAACACCTACACGCACACCCCACTCGCGCATGAGGGGCGCGCGTTGATTCATAGGCTCGGGTAGGCCGTACGTGCGAGCGTGCGAGTGGGTGGGGAAACCCACGAGGGCAGCAGCGATGGCTGTGGTGGTGTGTGCGCATGCAGTCATGGCGCACAGGAAAAAACATCTTTGCCACGCCAGCGCGGACTCCGCGCTGTGCTCACCGCACAAACGACACGCCGATCGACCAGCGGGTCGTCTCTGAGACCTCGTGGGGCGCCTCTTGTATGTTTTTCGAGTTCCACCTCATCGTTCTCCACGAGAGACGATGCGTGGGCAGGGACCTTAGATTCAGGGGAGAAAGTAGGAGACTTAAACAAGTAGAGGTCGATGATGCGTGAGGGAGAGGATAGTGGTTCACCAACTCTTCGATTCACTCAATAAGCACAACGTAGGCGACACGGGTCGCCTTCATCATTGGTGCCGCGAGACACGGCCGCAAACATTACTGCATACACGTCTACTCCGTTCGTATAGGGACAGGGGAAGGGCTGCACGCTCTCCGACTCCCCTGTTTCGCCCAATGCCATGCTCGCCATAGCTGCATGCCGCATAGAGGACCAGAGAGGGGGTGCGGCGGCAGCGGGGTTCTGCTCGTTGTAGATAGTGTACACACGCCCACAGAGACTTGCACTCAAGAGAGGTCAAAGGCCGCCTCATCCTCAGGCTCGTCCTCCCCCAGGCTGTCCATCTCTTCCCGATCGTAGTAGTCGTCGGCATTCTCGTCGTCCACGAACAGGTCCCGGTCCATCTGCCAGAGGTCCCAGCCACGCAGCTTGCCGTCGCCGCTCTTGGCGCGACGCACACGCGCCGCCTCCTTCTCGACCGCCTCCTCGCGCTTCTTCTGCTTCCACACCTGGAAGGAGGCCTCCGTCACCGGTGTCAGGTCCGTGCGATCCTTCAGCTTCTCACGCTCCGCCTCTAGTTTCTCCTCGAGTCGTGCGTCATCCTGCTCCACCTCATCAAAGTCTTCTGGGCGGAAGAGATACTCCTCAGGGTTGCACATGTACTGGTCATCCTTCTCGTTGCCGTCCGCCCCCGCATCCCCATCGCGCTTCTTGCGTTGTTGCTGGTCCACGTCATTAAACAATTTCTGCAGTTCAGCTTCGCGTGCACGCTTTTCCTCCTTGGCGGCGCGGCGCGCCTCCAGCTCCGCCCTCGACTTGCGGTCCTGCGGGTTGCGCTGCTCGACGCTCTGCTTCACCTGCTGGACATAGGCCTGTACCTTGGCGCTTCGGTTTTTGTTTTTGAGGCCGAAGGTCTTGTCCTCAACTATTTTGTCTTTTTTGTCTGACTTGCCCATCGTTGACGGATGCAGGCTGGGCTGGTGCGTATGCAAGTCTTGTCGTTAATGTTTCTGTTCATCTCCTCCTCTCTCCCCCCCCCAGCCTACTATCAGCGACTAGGGGCCGTCATACATCTCGATTTTCCAGGGGACCTTCTCAAGCGCATTTATATATATATATATATATATATATATTATATATCTATGCATTAAAGCGCGCTGAGAGCAGAATTCCTGCAGGGGGCGGCGCACCCGAGCTTATACGTACAGTGACCGGCAAGTCACCGAGGCGCTGGGCGAAGGGGATGGAGTGGCGCTGGCAGGGCGTGGAGGTCGACGTATGTGCGACAGTTGCACATAGTTGGAGGTCAGTATTCAAGACAAGATTGCACCACAGATTTTTCGGCACTTCAGGAAAACACACACAAACATCTATCGGCAACCTTTCTCCCCCTCTCTCTCCTCAGTGCACTCAGCATTGGGGCAAGTTGCGTGTAGAACCAGGTGCCTTGCTGCATGCACCACAATGACAGCCATAAGGGCTAATGTTTGTGTGTGTTGGGGCAGAAGCCAGGAAGATGGACTGATGCTGAGGGGAGGAGGAGGGGAAGGAACATCTCCTTGTTTTTTTTTTTCCGCCATATGTACATGACCTTGTACAAAAAAAAAAAATCGAATACACACAGCACACACACACACACACAGCGGGCAGACTTTTTTTTTCCTGAACAAAGGTTGTTCCTTTGTGAGTCATCGTGCATCCCTTCATGATGCGGCTTCGGGGCGACGATATTCTATTCCTCGACCTTCCTCAGTCACCGCTTCTCCTTCTCCCCGGCCTCCTTTCCCCTATCATTCCGTTCGTGTGGTGGAGCGTTGTCTGCAAACGGCCGCGTTCCAGAAAAGAAGGTTGTGTGCGTGTCAGGGTTCCACAGGGAGAGGAGAGGAGGGAAGGATGTGTGTGTGTGTGTGTATGTGTCCACTGCCTGTACCTAGCTCTTCCAAATACGGCATGTGTTGTCTTTACTGCCTGTCAAGATCGTGTCTCCTTCGTAGTTGAAGGAGCAAGAAAAAATTTCATCTGTATGGCCGATGAGTGACTGCAGCACCTGACCCGTCTCAACGCTCCAGAGGTTGCAGCGCTTATCACCGGAGGCGGTGATAATTTTTGTTCCCTGCGGGTTGAACTCGAGCTTCGATATTTCACTCTCGTGATCGGTGAGGCTGGCGATGCAATGACACGTGGCCGTGTTGTACACCCGCGCTGTTGTGTCGGCGCTGGCGCTCGCCACCATGTTGCCAGACACACTGAAGGCAACGTCAAGGACCTCATCTGTGTGTCCGCGCAGCGTCGACACACACTGCCCCGAGGCGACATCCCACAGCTTGCTCGTGCGGTCGATGCTCCCGGTGACAACTAAGTTAGAGGCGTAATTGAACTGGACCGATGAGATCTCGCCGCGATGCTCTCGCAGGGTGTGCACAACGGTCCCGGTGCGCACGTCCCACAGCCGCGCCGTGTGGTCAAAGGATCCGGTGACGATGAGATCACCGTATGTGTTGAAGTTTATGGCAACAATTTCCGCCGTATGATCCATGAGTGTGTGCAGCTCTTGTCCCGTCTCCACGTCCCACACCTTCGCCGTGTTGTCCATCGACCCCGTGCTGATGAGAGTGCTTTGAGGGTTGAAGGCCATGCAAACAATCTCCGTCACGTGTCCGTGTAGTGTGTGCAGACACTGCCCCGAGTTCGCATCCCATATTTTGCATGTCTTATCGAAGCTGCCCGTGGCGACACGGTTGCCATAGGGGTTGTTGAAGCCCACGGAGTAGACAACATTACGATGCCCTTCGAGAGATACCAACTCGTTGCCCGTCGCTGTTTCCCAGACTTTACAGGTGCGGTCGTACGAGCCCGTCACAAACTTGGTGCCATTCTTATTGAATGCGCAGTTCGTCAGCGGCAGCATGTGCGCTCGCAGACTTTTGAAAAGGGTGAAGGTCTGGTTGGGGTTGTTGCCAGCGACCAGCTTATCCACGAGTCGCTGCAGGTACTCGATAATCTGATCACGGTACTTGACATTAAGCAGCGGCTCCTCAGCGATAATTTTGTTTGCTAAAGGCTCTAGTGGTGTGGTGGGTGTGAGGCTCAGGAGGCCGATAGTCTTCTGTCCCAGCTGCCCAGCAGACGTCTCATATTCGAGCGTGATACCCGGTGGGTAGTAGCGGAGTAGAAAACATCGGAGCTTCATGGCTGCGGGTGAGGTGTTCCTATTAAGTAGTTTGAGATGCTACGGATCAACTTATATCAGTATATGGAAGGAAAGGAATGGTTCCCGTGGTGGGTTGCTGAATTGTGTCGGGGGTAGCGTACAGGTATGTGTGTGTGTGTTTGAGTGTACATACACCCGAAAAGATATATATATGTGTGTATGCACTCGCTTTGTTTTTCCGTAGAAGGCAGGGAGTTATGGTGTACTCTCTCGGGCGCGGCGGCTTGCTTTGCAGGTGTCCATGCAACGAATACACGTCGAGGCACAAACACACACACACACACACACACACACAGACGCAAACGAGCACCCACGCACGCGTTCAGATACACTTGTGTTTGGCTGGAAGGCCGTATGCGCTAGTAGCAACGAATGTTCGAGGGAAGCGAAGAAGGGGAGGAGGTGTGTAGGGAGGGGGGGGGCGAAGTCAGCAGTGGGGATACATAACACCTACACGCACACCCACTCGCGCATGAGGGGCGC